>CM075021.1:2016327-2048818 GCA_037576675.1 Pangasius sanitwongsei | reverse complement strand
GGCATCGTCATGCTGGAACAGGTTTGGGCCTCTTAGTTCCAGTGAAGGGAAACTGTAAAGCTACAGCATACAGAGACATTTTATACAATTGTGTGCTTCCAACTTCGTGGCAACAGTTTGAGGAAGAAACACATATAGATGTGATGGTCAGGTGTCCACAAACATTTGGCCATATAGTGCACCCTCTCTTCTTCCACAGTCACAAGCACAATCTAACAAAAAACCCGATAAACTACACTGGAAACAATGTTTGTTCACAATCCACTCATAACCCATTAGCTCATAATACTACTTCTACTAGTACAAATAGTAATACTACTACTACTACTAATAATAATAATAATAATTAGTAGTAGTAGTAGTAGTATTATAATACACAAATAATCAAACAGTAAGTTTAATTTTCTCAAGGTCACTTTACAAAGTTCAACATTAATAAAATTAGCAGCAAACTTTCTTGAACCCTTGCTCACTTCCCCATGAAAAAGAGCCGTTTCTCGACTAGCAACATGGATTAAGTTCCCAGAAGCAAAAGGATTCTTGTAGCTAGTGTTTGTAGTCTGTCACAGAGGGGGAGAGAAAGAACGTACCTCATTGGTACAACCATTGGTGTCATAAATTCATATCGAAAAACACAATCACTCTTGAGAATTTGAACTAAGCTTCTCTTAAGTGCTAAAAAAAAAAAAACTGAATGATGTAATTTATTTACAGAAATTTCTGAGACTCTATGCCAGCTGTAACTGTGTAGTAAAAGTAGCAGGCATTTGCTTCCCTCAGTCATTAATATCATTAGCTGCACTGCAAAAAAAAAATGAAAATCTTACCAAGTGAAAATATCTTAACATAAACTAGTCAAATGTGTCGAGCATTTCCTGTTATAAGATTACAGTAAGTCTAGTATAAGATTATTAAACCTATTTCTAGACATTTGTACTAATTTCAAATTCTCCAGGCAGATCGTTTTGCTCATTTTTATCATAATAATCTTGTAAAATTCGATAGTAATCTTCTCATAGGAAATACTGAATAAATGTGACTAAATGCAAGATCTTTTCACTCGCTCAGATGGATTTTTTTTTTTTTTTTTTGGCACATACTAACAATATTAAACGCACGTCATTCTTTGCAGTTTTGTACTGCATATTTGTTCCACATATTTGTCTAGAATTGTTTGTGGAATATCAGGACTTGAAATCACTCAGCAGGAAATATATCGCTTCTGTTTACTCTTTCTTCCTGCCTGTCTGTAAACAGCAGTGTGTAATGAGACAGATCTGGCTTTAGCTCAGGGTTTTAGTCGCTTGTCTGGTGTTCAGTAGGTGTGTTGAATGGACGGTGGGCTTCGTGGTTCAGGTCGTAGTTCCATGGTGATAAAATACCAGTAATTTCTAAATAAGCGTCTGTGTGTGCGTGTGTGTGTGTGTGTGTGCTAACCGTGTCACACTGTCCTTCCAGACTCCACTTCAGATGTAGAAGAGGAGGAAGATTACGGCAATAGTGAATTCGCAGAGAGTACTGAAGAAGAGGAGCACTGCAGAGTGACGGCACAGGCTTTAGCCAATACACAGGTACAACCCACAAACACACATATTCATTCACAATGAGCTGATCAGCAGTCCTTACCTCTGATCATTGCTCTCTGTTTAAGTCTGTCACCTATAGACCAGTACTTATGGATAGACTTTATAGACTTTTAGCATCATAAACGTTACAGTGTTATGCATGTGGTAGGTTCTTTCCACTCCTCATCTATTCTAATCTCACTAGCCAGCTTTCACTGGAACTTTTCATTACTTTTGCAAAGGCTTTGGACTGACAATACAAACGGCCAATCATGTTTACTCGCCATTAATGCACTGCAGAAACCGACATCTTAGCAAGTAAAAATATCTTTCGTCAAATTGATCTAGTATTTCCTATTATAATACTACAATAAACCAAACGTAAGATTATTAAACTCATTTCTAATCATTCTTACTCATTTCAAGCTTGCCATTTTAATATTAATTGTGGTATTTTAAATAAAAAAAAAAATGATTAACATATTTATTTCTAGATATAAGCAAAATTAGAAGAAGATTTTATCTAATATTTAATCTAATAATAAATATATAATTATATATATATATAAATTTAAAATATTAAATATAAAATATTATAATATATATATATATATATTTTTTTTTAATTTATTTATTAACAACAGAATTGTCAATTCTGTCAATTGTCAATGGGTCAGAGTGTTTTTTCCTATAACAGCAGCTCTAACAATAGTGCCGGCTACAAAGCAAATCACAGGTTAATATTAATGCGCTCATTCTAATACATTATAATTTCTATAATATCAACTTACACAGGGACCTTTTCTCAGACTAATAAATAATAAACAGATTCAAACCATTCCATTATTTAAGAAAAGAAAAGGGTATAATTGGTGACATGGTGACACTTCCTGTAAGGAGATGTTTGTTTAACATTTATGGAAGGAGTCTCGGGTGTACACCTGATCCGTAATGCAGTTTCGCTGCAATCCATCGTACTCAGAACACGGTTATATTTGTGTGCCTAGTCTCTGAATTTGATTTACATGAATAATTTCTGCGTGATTAATGAGGAGAAATGATGTTTAATGCAGGTTAACTGTCCTCGTCTTTGCTCATAACATTTTTCCCTCACAGTGATTGTATTGCGTTAGTAAATGTTACAGACATTAAACTAAACTTACAAAGCTGTTAAAACAAGAAAGCTACATATCAGGTTTCATCAAGTAGAAGATAACGGAAAGGGAATTCTACTTACCGTTGACTGTGTGCGTTGCCATATTGCTGGGATGTCAGGTTTGATTATGTCAAAAACTCAGGCAAGGTGAATGTTGCCAGAGTTCCTGACTTGGAATTCCAAGCTAAATGACCATCCCATTGCACTTTTCCGTGTCAGAGGTCCGAGATCCGAGTACAATAGATTGCAGCATTATCAGCCAATCATGTGGCAGCAGAACGCATAACATCATGCAGATACAGGTCAAGAGCTTCAGTTAATGTTCACATCAAACTTCAGAACGGGGAAAAAGTGTGTGACTTTGAAGACTGGAAGAACATCACCTGGTCTTTGTGTGCACAGGTGTTCCTAATAAAGTGGACGACGAGTATATGTGCAAATAGCGGATTGCGATCCTGAACCTTGTGGACGTCTAGGTGTAGAAAAGCTATTAGACACTCCATGGGCTGTAGGCAGAGCATCTGATCCTGAGAACATTGTCCATCCAGTGAATCACTCTCTCTTCTTCTAACATTACAGGGCTACGAGCAGCATGGAGGACCCACGCTATGTCAGACTCCTGCAGAGGTGGAGGGCCAGGGGCTGGCTGAGGTGAAGCTGTTAGTGGAACAGAAGCAGGCTGTGGAGAGGGAACTGTGGGAACTAAAGGCCCAGCTGGAGAAGGCTGGCTTCACCTCTTTCTCTCAGATGAGGTGTGTGCATCCACATCGCTTAAAAATCTGTTGTCTAGAGATCACCATCATCCTGTGATGGAGAATGGTGTTGAAGCTCTCTTGACGTGATGTGTAATCGTAGGAAAGCACTGCTCAGCCTGCGTTCGGAGAACGAAGAGCTCCGAAACGCCGTGAGAACAAGCGAGGCAGAGGAAGAAACACACAGACTCTCAGACGAGCAGAGAGGAAGAGGAGTGCAGTGGCAGCCTCAACCCTGTGAGGGCAAGAAGAGATGCAGCAGAGTGCTTTGTCTCGACCCGGGAGCACAGCTTTCCCACTCCACACAGGTAGACGTCCCTCAGAGAACTGTCTGTATCACAAATTAGAAGTATGGATTATCCCTGCCACCTGACTGGTCACTTACAAGATGATAAACGTGTTATAGGAAGTGGGTTTTTCACTGGGAATAGGCTTCTTCTTTTTTAGCGGGGAAAAAAAAACAGCACAATGTAACATGGGGGCTTCATGGGAACCAATTATATAAGATTATTTTTTTAATAAAATTATAAGTTAAGTTTAGGTCTTAATAATATATCAATCTTTCTTTTAAATGAAAAGAAATTTGTGTAAATCTTTTTTTTAAAAAGAAAATTAATTGAAGTTATGTGTAGGTCTTAATGATAGGTCTATTAAAAAAAAAAAAAAAGAACAACATTTGTACTTGTTGGCAATTACAGCATCGAGACGTTTACAAAGAGAATTAATTCACTTTTTGCAGCATTGTGGTTCAATTCTGGCCCATTCCTCTTGGCAAAATCATCTTCAGTTCCCCAAGGTTACGAGGCTCCTGCTGAAGGACTCACAAATTTCAAAATACTCCATAAATTTTCATGAACTTCAAGTCAGGAGATTAGTGAGGCCATGCAAGGCCATCTTGAGTTATTTTGGTTGTATGTTGGCGGCCTTTGTTTTTGTTGAAACGTCCAAATTCTCCTCAGATTCAGTTCTTGGCTGATGAGATTAATTTCTCCTCTACTTTGTCCCGGTACATCGCTCCATTCATGTTCCCTTCAATTATGTGTAATGCCACAATGCCGTTCGCAGAGAAGCAGCACCATATCAGGATGCTCCCACCACTGTGCTTCACCGTGGGTGTGGTGTTCTTGGGATCATACACACAACCCTTCTCTTTCCAAATGTGAAGAGCTGAATTATTGCCAGAGAGTTTTTGCTTCATCTGAATTCTGATTTGTCTAAATGCTTTTAGGCACACATCTCTGTGCTTCCTATTTTAGCAGAGGAGTTTTGCCTACGGTGTAGGAATGGAGATGATTGCTTTTTCTTCTCTGTGTAACTACGGTTCCTGTTTTCAGGTCAACCTTCACACTTTCTTTATCATTAGTCGGAAAACAGGGGACAGGGATAGTGTTTTCTGGTGTTTCCTACTAATATCTGGTGTAAAATGTTTTTTTTTGTGTGTGTGTCTGTATTTGGACGTGAAGCCAGTGCAGCAAAAGCTGCAGGAGAGACTTATGGTGTCTAAAACCACCATGCAGACCCAAGCAGAGAGGCTCAGAGACTACAGAGAACAGCTCAGTAAGTGCTTTCTACAACTGCCAGCCTGATTTTAGTCGATATGCTATACAAAACAGTGCAACTTGAATTTTACTTTTACTTTTCCTCCCAGTGGAGACACCAGTGCGGCACGACAGCAAGCAGGTACAGGTGGACCTGCAGGATCTGGGCTACGAAACATGCGGCCGCAGTGAGAATGAGGCTGAAAGAGACGACACCAGCAGCCCAGGTCTTCTTACTCGTTCTTCCTTTTGTTAAGATTGATTAAGTCAAGTAAAGTGGGTTTTACTGTCATACCTCTATAACTTGTGTATATTGGAATGAAATGTTTATTCAGGTGCGACGCATGGCAATACTTCAGCACGTTACGCGGGATTACAGTGTGAGAAGAGTGCAAAATATACAATATTTACATGGGACAATACATATGCAAGGGCATGTTCACTAGACAGGACAAGAGCCAACCAATGCAAGCAATTGTCTGTAAACTGTAGTCTTTGGAGAAACTCTATGGAGAAAGTTGGAGAAAAGCAGAGATTAGAAGTAAAAAAAAAAAGTGTCTCATGACAGGAAAAAGTATCGCATGCCAGCATTATAAAATCCCCGTGTGCAGTAATGATCATAGTAGTGTTGCTGGGAAGGGTTTGATTTCGACCAGGTGGGTGTTAGGAGGCAGCATTGTGCTGAGTAGTCTGTTTGCCTCATGGAAGTACCTGTTGTGAAGACTGGTGGTGGTGGCACGGATGCTCTGGTACATTCTGCCAGATTGCAGGAAGGTGAAGAGTCCATGAGAGGGGTGGGAGGGGTCGTTCATAATGCTGGTGGCCTTACAGATGCAGCACTTGTGGTAAGAGGTGGGTAAAAGGCACCATGATGATCTTCTCAGCTGTTCTCTCCATTCTCTGTAGTGTCTAGCAGTCTGAGACTTTCCAGTTTACATACCAAACAGTGAGACAGCTAGTGAGGACGTTCGCTATTGGTGGTGAGGATGGATGAGGGGAGGATGGATGAGGTTTGCTGCTGGGCTTTCTTAGCTAGGCAGGTAGTTTTATTGGTACAGGTGAGGTTCCCCGTGATGTGCACACCAAGGAACTTGGAGCTTTTGACCCTCTCCACAGTGCGGTGCAGTGATTGGTACAAATACATCAAAGTTAAATGTAAAGAATTTGTTATTTCACTCAGATTGCATGTAAAATTCACTACAGTGAATTATTGTTTTAGGTGTTTGTTAGAGGGGTAACTGTCATGGCTGTGTGCAGACACTAGGGGGCGCACGAACCTAATCAATGACTATTAGGAGCACTCTAATACATGCCACATCAACTCACTAGAGATTTTCTGAAATATCTAGAGTAGATATAGGTTCCTGACATCAGTTCTTCCATCCCTGTACAGAATTCGACGATCTCGAGCTGTGCACATCTCTCTCGTGCCGAGATGGTGCGTCCCAGTGGTGGTCTGGCCTGAGTGCAGTGGACAGAGCAGGAGGTGATGCTGCGTCTCTGCAGCAGCAGGTGGAGGATCTGCAGGTGCAGCTCTCTCGCTCCCAGGCTCTGGTGCTCAGCCTGCAGACTTGCCTTCAGGGCGCCACTCCAAACTCCACCCCCCGAAAGTCGAACCGGGACGACAGGGAACTGCGGGAGCTGGTGACTCGTGTATCATCTCTGGAGGAACAGCTGAGGAAGGGCAAAGGTCATGCTCAGGAGGAGGCCAAGAGCACTACCAGGACTGGGTGAGTAACAGATGCGTACATGCAGGCTGATGGTATACTGTTGTATTCCCAGTGCTGGGTGTAATTATTAAATGTTTGAAAGCTTCCTGGAAATGTAATGTAAATTTGAACTATAACTATAACTATACGTAGAACTATAACTATAACCTAAATTGAATGAAAATAATTGAAATTAATATGAAAATATTCGATTTTAGGCCCATTGTAGTAGCAGTATTATTACACAAGATGTCACCAGTCGGCTGTTGATAATGTTTTTGTCACGCTGAGGTTGATTTTGCTATAGTGAAACGGCTACATTGGTAAAGGGAAGTGTTGCTGTAGTGATATGAGCGATATGAAACAGCAGTGAGATCCAGCTGCTTATTCAGACCTTCCAGTGCTTCAGCTGACCAATTACAGTCCCATACACCAAACGGCTGCGTAATAATTATACATGCAATATATAAACCCACACAGTTGCACAGAAAACCACACTGTTTACAGCGTTCTACTCGGATGGATGAATTTAGACCTGAATGCTTCAAGAATGAGGTCACCGACAATCAACTGTAACATTCAAAACATGCTTGTTCGGATGAATGCGTATTGATTTGATTCTTGGGTCTAAAGCTGGTTCTATAAAATTGACAAATGAGTCACTGAATTGTGAACTGAGCCATTAATTAAGAACTGAGTGACTGAATAGAGTTCTGTGTGAATGAATTAAGCACTAAGGCACTGAATTAAGCACTGAGTCATTAATTAAGAACTGAGTTAAGCACTGAGTCACTGATTTGAAAACTGAGTCATTAATTAAGGACTGGGTCACTAAATTGAGAACTGAGTGATTACTTGAGAACCGACTCACTAAATTAAGAGCTAAATCACTGAATTGAGAACTGAGTCAATAAGTTGAAACTGAGCCATTAAATAAGAACTGGGTCATTAAATTGAGAACTAAATCACTAAACTGAGAACTGAGTCACCTGATCAAGTACTGAGTCACTAAATTGAGAACTAAACCACTAAACAGAGAACTGAGTTAGTTAATTTAGAACTGAGTCACTTGATTAAGAACTGAGTCACTAAATTGAGAACTAAACCACTAAACAGAGAACTGAATCACTAAACTGAGAACCGAATCATTAATTGACCGAATTAAGAACCAAGTCACTAAATTGAGTATTAAATCACTGCACTGAGATCTGAGTCACTGTATTGAGATCTGAGTCACTGTATTGAGATCTGAATCACTGAAGGTAGGTTTGAGGAAGATGTTGAATCAGCCATACAGACCACCTAAAATTGTAACACAAATACTTTTTTATTGCCTAAACCTATTTTAATCTACTTATTAATGTGTGTCTTTGTTTATTTATTATAACAGGTTTTATATTCTTTCTCTGTGTGTTGTAGGAAGTTTGACACACTGATCCAGGCTCAAGCTCGCGAGCTCTCTCACTTGAGGCAGCGAATGCGCGAGGGCCGGAGTGTGTGTCACATCCTCACACAGCACCTGGGAGACACCACCAAGTCCTTCGAGGAGCTGCTGCGGGCCAATGACATCGACTACTACATGGGCCAGAGCTTCAGAGATCAGCTCGCCCAGAGCTCAGCACTGGCCCAGAGAGTCGGAGCCAAGATCAGCGGCCGTAAGTGCACACACACACACACACACACACACACACACACACAAGCATAATGCATTATCACATTCTGTTTTTTAGAATGAAAATCTAATTGTTTTTTTTTTTAACACAGGGGATTATTCTGACATACCAGATGACAAAACCGGTCATGAACTTCTTGCGATCCAGTGAGTTCTACAACTCCATACACGCTGAGATCTACGAAAACACACAGAACACACTCACACGCATAAACATTCACACTCAAACAAATTTCAAAAGCTGTTGAATATAGTATACAACCATTTTTTTTTTCTTATTATGTCCCTTCAGCATTAGGGTAGTTTCTCGATTGCAGTGAGCTTCTTGACTTCTGTGGCGTTTATTTATTTATTTTTACTGCCAAAATTCAAACTATATTTTAATGCATGAGCGTGATTTGTTTTGCTCTCAGGCAAAATTAAATGTACACACTCAAACTGACATTGCTTTTGAACGGATTTGCTTTCAGCAGTTAAAATATTGACTTTCGGAAGTTCAGTAAGAAAACTCAGTGCGGTATCGACTCGTACTATAAGTTCTTTTCACTTGCTCGGCTCATTTCGTTCGCATCGCAGCTGGTTATGGGTACAGTGACACGCTGCATTGTGTGTTCAGCGGTGTGTCGCTCCTTCTTTACGTAATGCCTGGTCATGTCAGAGGGCTGATGCTTAGTGGAAAGATCACAGAGCCTGAAGGCACATTGCGTTGACTCGTCTCATCAGCCTGCAGTGGTTTCTCAATCCATCTTCACTGTGTGCATAGACACTCACTGTATAGGAGTGTGTACTCAATCGATAAGAGAAGATGAACTCTTGGAGGTCAACAGGAATTTCAGCAGAACTGGGCTTTAGATTAAAGGTATCTTTTTCCCCTCATAGAGAAGTTAGTCAATATTTAACCAGAAAAATCAGTCATCAAATATTTAGTCAGCTGTTTCACTGAGCTAAGGGGAAAAAAAAAAAACACCTGGGTTTCCACTCAGTAGAGTACATATAATAATAATAATTAAATCTGTAAGTCTGTAAGAATTATTATAAATTGTAAAAAGTGTATTCAACAAAATAAGTCCCCTCCCACCCCCCACCCAAAAAAAACAAAGAAAGAATAAAAAGAAATATGATTTACTATATCAGTTTGCATTTTTTTTATTATATTTTTCTGGGCTTTATTATATTTTTCTAAAGTTTGTTTTAAAGCACAAACATTTCAGCACACAACTTCTTAACACACAGGTAATTTCAATAATCCGAACAGACTGCAGGAAAATCAAGCTAAGCGACTGCATAAAAACATCAGAATAGGTTAACTTATATAATAGTGTAACACACTTTGTAGCTTTCTTTATAACTGAACTTATATCAGATCTGATGAACTCACTCTCAGTTGCTCCTTAGAACTCTAAGTTGTGAGTTTTTTGGTAATCTTTGACATGGAGTTTCCTGCCATGTCAAAGGTATAATCTTTATTTTATCCGAACACTACGCTATGGACTTGTTTATGGGTGCTGAGACGTACTGTATGTTGTCTTCTGGCCTCTTTTATTTCTCTGCTTATTTCATGCAAACAGTGGCTTACACTCATTTGACTTTTGATTTGATAATATAAAGTGCACCATCTCCATAATGTCACCACTGGTGCAACTCAGGGTGCAGCTAAGGGTTGTGTTACAGGGATGAGCTATTTTATTGGCTAATTCTTTTCTCCTGGCCCCTCCCATTTTCCCTAGTTGCCTTGGCAGCAGTGTCAGAACCCCAGGGGCAGATGACCTCTATTTCTCCCCGACCATGCATCTGTGTATGGCATAGACACATGGAGGCAGTGAGCTGTTTAGGCTTGCTATGTTTTTGTGTGTGTGTGTGTGTGTTCACTGAAAACAAGGCGGCCTTGTGTGTCGGTGTGGGTGTGTGTAGTAGAGCGATAGTGAAGGAGGGCATAAGTGACGTTCTTCTGAATGAAACAGATGCATTAATGATACCCCTGCTTCTACTTCACTGGCTCAGCAGCACAGCTGCTTCTCTGTGGACTCTGGTCTTTGGAGTCATGACCCAAATCATTAAACTCCGCATTAGCTGAGACTCACATTGTGTGTGTGTGTGTGTGTGTGTGTGATGTACTGTCTGGGGTGGTTCTGTGTCATCATTCAGAGGTGGGATTGTTGGTAAACTGGTGGCTGCTGGTCTCATTTGCTCTGCGGGAGATAGCACAGATCTGGCACACCAACCAAGCAGCATACACACACCAGGAGCACAGTGGATTGTCAGATAAAGTATTAGACAGATACCTATTTCTGATCATTGTTCATGGAGAAGCATTGGCAGAAAGACTCCTGAGCTTTTTATTTTTTTCCTTGAGGCCTTTAAGGTTGAAGTTACAAGTTACAGACTGCTTGCTTATATATCCGACTTTAGCCAATGACATTGTAGATTTTTATTTCACTCTGCTTTTCATGATACTTGCAGGTTTGCAATGGGTTCTAGATGATGCTCTGAGATAGGATGGGAATAAGGTTAAGCTTTGCACTCTGGGAAATTAGAGAAGTCAAATGAGAAGGACAGAGAGATCAAAAGCATTACAGGACAGATGGTGAGCCAGATGTGTGGCTGGACTTCACCATATTTTAGTGCCAGTGCATTCATTTAGTTGGAGTCTGTTATTTGCATTGGTTTGATGTCATTTTTTTTTGTGGGGTCCTTTTTGAGACCAGTTTGTCACATGTTTGCTGCTACAGTTACACTCGCGCTGCTGGGATTAGGACGGTCTGTTGACTTAAGCACTAATCAGGTTAGATTATTAAACCTCACGAGAGAGTGAAATAGGTCAGAGGCAGCTAAACCATTGAGAGAGAGAGAGAGAGAGAGAGAGAACAAAGAAGAGAGCAACTGGATGGTAGGATGAATGAATACAGAGTATCAGGATTATTCTGGAGAGCAAGTGGATATCTTTCTCGTCCTTCTGCTTGGTTTTATTTTGTCTGTAAGAATTACGTGCTTCCAACAGTCCAGGATTCCAGCTGTCACTACTACAAGGATCAGCAAGGCTGAAATAGTTTTATTTAGCAAAGGAATCTGTAAGAACTTCGTAAAAGCTTCTTGGCCCTTGTTTGGATTTTGAGCTTTGACTGTTCAGCGTTCAAACGGATCATTTGCCTTCTTTCACTAAAGCTTTCTGCTTCTGTACTGGGAGCAAACCGGCCCTAAAGCCGCACATGGACACACAAACACACACATACTTCAGGCAAGTGGTTTGTTGTGTTCGAGAGTTCATGGAAAAGGATGTTGTGTTTTAAGAAGAGCCATTTAGGAACATCATCTTCTGCAGCGACATGCTAGCTAAAGGATCAGCGATCAACTGAAGCCTTAGGAGGTTTAAGGAAAAATCAAGTATGCACTGTGCATCCTTTCTTGGATATACATGAAGCCCAAACATGATTGCGCATAATCTGGGAATTTTGTGCTGTTTGTCTGAGAACAAAAGAAAGGAAGGGACGCTCATTCTCCGCTAATCACCAGCTAATCAGCATCACACAGCCCCACGGCAAGCTTCCTGTTCTGCGTGTTCCAGCTGTCTAATGGTTGAGTCAGTCGAGCCCGGGTCAGGAGACGATGGCCCCGTTGTATCCCGGACGCAAGGGCACGCAGGCAGACAGATGGGCCGAGGCGCCATGGCTCCGCTCTGGAGATCCATGCTGTCCAAGAGCAGCCCGCTGTACCGCAACTCACTCTTCTCCTTCTCTCTGTGGGAGAGCCGGGTGCAGGAGCGAGAGCTGGCGCTGCTCAGAAAGCAGGTGGAGAGAGAGAGGAGGGCACTGCAGCACCACATCGAGAAGTAAGAGAGATAGGAGAAAGTACACTTAATAGAAAGTTTGTAAATGGGAGTAAAGTGGGCTGTTTTGTGTGTGTGTGTGTGTGTGTGTGTTTGTGTGTGAGCAGTCAGCTCCAGAATTATTGGCACCCTCTGTGAAAAAAAAAAGAATATATAACATGAGTAACACATGCAATAAAAAGTGATAATATATTTTGATCTTAAATATATAAAGATGCTGTATAGTTTTATTTTAGCAAAGTTTTCTCAACGAGTGCAAATTTTCTTTTGTAAAACGATGCTTCAAAAATTATTGACACCCCCACTACTACTGCTACTACTACTTCTTCTTCTTAATAATAATAATAATAATAATAATTTGGTGAAGTCTCTCCAGCAAAGAATAATAGCCCAGAGCCTCTTTCCCCTTTAACTCTTTTATTATTATTATTATTATTATTATTATTATTATTATTATTATTTTAGACGTATTACCTGATTTGTGCAGGTCAACGGCCATCTGTCTCTTTTGTACTAAAAGCTGTAATGGATAACAAGCAGATTTTAACATCTGAAAGACTGAGAGCAGTTCAAATATAATATTCCTTAGGGGTTAAAAATGTTTATAAGAGAAAATACTAGCGATGGCACTGATCCGATACCCATGAGCAGTATCAAAAATTATGGATTGGATATCGGGGGAAAAAACATAACGTTTATCTGATCCTGTAACAAATGGAAAATTAGAATTGCATTTGAGAAAGAAATTTGTTTTTGGAATTGGAAATGTTTACTTATAAATGACTTGACTGTTTTTTCCTTTTGCTAGGATTGATTTTATTATATTTATCCTCTAGTCTATTCACAATGTGAGTGACTTTTGTGTGAAAGAGTTTTAACTATGAAGTGCTTCAGTTAAAAAAAAAACATTTTAATGCTTAGTAGTTTTTAAAGAAAACAATATTTGATGGGTTCTTGCATTGTATTTATTTTGTTTAATGATTTTTTTTCTCTTTTGAGTTGACTGTATGTAAGAGTGTAAGAATAACAGGAGGAATTATATGAAAGACAAATAAAAGCAAATCAGAAGAGTCAGGAAGAGTGTGTGTGTGTGTGTCTGTGTGTGGTGGCAGGAAGCGTTTGTAAGCGTATATAGATGTCTGCCTGCCATCAGTACAGACTGGACTAAACCTTTTAATCGAAAGACAATGAGTGTGGATTGATCCAGCTCTGAATGAGCTCACAGTCCACAATTAGCCTGAAGGGAAGCAGACATGTGCCATTATATTCAGTAATATAGCTTCGTCACATTTCATTTAATTCAAAACAGCCACAGCTAAGTACTTTGGTTTCATTACCCAAGTCAGTTATTATCTATGTAGTGATTATGCACATTTTAATGGAGGGACGTGGGGGAAAAAATGGACTTTTTAATATATTAAATGGCTTTTCATGAGAGCCACAATGAATTAAATCGATTTTTTTTTCCCCCACAAAGTTGTTAATGCAGATAAAACCCTAATCTCCTTCACTGATGAGTTCTGGAAATGTAGAATGTGAAGGGTTGTGCAAAGCTGTGCCTAGCTCTTATAGTCGAATTCATTTGACATCTCTTGCTCTGTAGTTGTGCTGACTGGTGGATGTATTCTGCTCCACAGGTTAAGTAAGGAGCTCCAGCAGAAAGACAAGCTCATCGAGTCACTGCGCTCCAAACTTCAGCAGCAGCAGCAGCAGCCCCGTGCAGATACACCCACCAGTAGCCGCTCCCTCTCAGAAGATGCTGACCAGTTGGAGCGTGCATCCTTTGTCATGGATGAACAAGGTTCCACCAATGAAGACCTGGACTTATGCTCAGAACTGGACACTGTCAGTGAGTTTGGCCAAGAGGAGGTAGCTGATGGTATGCCATTCAAACACACGCAAAAAACAGTGTGTGACAGAAACACGGACACAAACACATTATGTGCAACCTCATTTATTCTTATAATGTGCACATACAACACACTCAAAAGTGAGGAAGGTTGGAATTAAGTGTTGGTTTTGGGTGTGATGGTGGTGGAGCAGGTAGTGTTGTTACCTCGTGGCTTTGCATGGGTTTCCTCCCGTCTCCTAAAAAAAAAAAAACTTGCCAGTAGGTGAATTGGTGACTCTTTGGTATGAACGTGTGTGTGTGTGTGTGTGTGTGTGCATGGCCCCCTGTCAAGAGTGTATTCCTGCTTTGCGCCCAGTGTTCCTGGGATAAGCTGCAGATTTCCCCTGGCCCTGACCACGATCAAGTGCTTTCTGAACAAGATGATGATGATGATGAATTCCTTTACAGTTTTTGTCTCTGATGGTGACATGGGTGTACTCCAGTGATTCTGGGTCCACTTCTACTGGTTTTAAAATTCACATGTAAACTTGATATATTTATGCAGATGATACAACCGGATTTCTCTGTCCACCTATCCATTAGTTCCTTGCCAACGTTGAGGGAATCTGACTCAGTGGAACAAACGAAATACAAACCCAAGTATTTAGCAGAACATTCAGTGAATATGGATGTATGAGCGTGACAGTAAATAGTGAAGAAAACCCTGAAAAAAAAAAATACATATTTGCATACAATGAAAATGATGGTCAAGTTCACAAGGTTTGTAGTTGTCACTTATGTTGCACTTATGTTATGTTACTATGTGCAATAAAATGTCCAAACGTTACAGCAGTCCTAAATTATAAATCTGGATTATAAAAGTCAAGGCAGAAATTCAAAAGGTTTTGGGAACCGCTGCTGTAGCCTGTTGGCCAGGAGAGTTCTGTAAAGGATATTTTCAATTCCAGTAAAGTTTCCCTGGCTAAATAACGATTATATGTATAATCTTCAACATTATCACTTTTGCATCTTCCTGACGCTTCTCATCTCATCTTATCGTTTTACCTTATCTCTCGCCCTCACCCTTTCCTTTATAGACTCGCTGCGGCCTGCGCCGCCACATCCATATCCATCCAACCTGCCATCCGTCACTTCTTCACACGGCCACCAGTCCTCCAGCAGCTGTCCCAGCATGCACTGCACCCCTCACAGGCTCATGGATGGCCAGATACAGACAGGTAAGACACAAGAGAAAGAACAACAGGAAATTCCGTTGAATTTTGCAACCTGTTCTCTGGAAAAATCCTGAAGCCTGTAGTTTCCACCACAGCAGTGTTTTTATGTTCAGTCAGTGTGTTTTAGCGCTAAATGGGAGGTTGGGATCAGCGCATCTGCATCCTGCAATAAATAAGTTTGACCTATACGTTCTTGGCCCCCTCCTTTTCCACAGAACTCAGTTCTGCCCCCTTACCCCAGAGACCCCAATTTCTCTCGGCTCAGATGGCTTTTCCGCCATTTGACCCCCACACACAACACCCAAGACCCCGTTCTAGCACCACAGGGGGCTTCTCTCTGGCTGAGGTGCACCAGGAGCTGCAGAGGCTGCAGAGGCAGTTAGCGAACAGTGAGCATCTATGTGTATGTGTGTGTGTGTCACTCATTAAGCCTCCCCATGAAGTTAACGTCACTATCATTGCACTGAAATGCGATTTTTTTCATATACTTACACACCAGTGTCTGACAACCAAGCAGCTCCCCTTTTAACAAATTAATAATTCAGAAGTAAAGCTATCGGGAAATTGTGCATATCAGTTCTTTTATTTACTTTAACAATTCAGCATGGCATGTTGGAAAAGTTTGTTCATATTTTGCATTTTGTGTAATGATTCCATGGTCAGGGTGAGGGTTGTTTGAGTTACAAATGGGGTGATGAGAGAAACTCACAATCTCCTCGTTTGTTTCATTCATTTATTTTAGAAATTAAAACTGGAAGTATGAAAGATGGATTTTGTGTCCTATTGTGGTCAAATTCCCGTCTATTTACCCCTGTTAAACAGTGTTATGTCTCAGATCGCATATATACTCTTCTAGACCGTTATTGAATACTAACGCTAACCGGTTTTCCTATTACAGTTAGTGTTTTAATTTTAAAAACCTCTTATGTTGCCTTTAAACCTACCGAAAGGTCTGTTTTGTATGCTGGTCTTCTGGATTTTCTAGATTAGTAAATACTTTTGAATGTACGGTCAGAATTTTTTATTTGAGATGCAGCTCATGACAACAATCACGATGACAGAGGAAAGTATTTTACAGAAACAAAGCTCTTTTATAAGGAAGATCCCTTTGGATTTTAATCACTTACGTCAAACGTCCGTTTGTTATTAACATCATAGAATGTTCAGTGTTACAGCAGTCCTATAAATCTGGATAAATCTGGAATAAAACAATAATGTAGGGTAGTCAAGGGATGGCGTCGCAGAAAATTCATAATATCCATTTAGGGTTGTTAGAAGTTTGGGAACCCCTAAACTAATTGCAGAAAATGAATAAATATCACTAATCTGATACCTTCTTTCTCTTTATGCAGGTTTTAGCGGTGCACAGGTCAAACCCCTGCCGGATGTTTTCCACCAGACTGACCACAGTAACTTTCACCTACCATCCCAGCATGCCTTTCAGCAATCTCCTTTTGCTAGCCTTCATGCTAGCCCGAATATGACATATGGGGCTCCGCAAAAGAGAGAAAGCTCTTATAATGATGTTTCCTCGAGCTCCTCGGATTATCAGTCTGGTGCACGTCACACAGGTAAAAAGAGACACTGTGGGAAACCTGTATATTATATACAAATGTGTATAGATTTAAACTTTTCCATTACATGTCAGCAGGACATGGCTGATCTGATCCTCGTTCTTGCTTTCCATGCTGTATCACAGGAACAGACTTGATGGAGGAGCACCTGAGGGAGATTCGCGGTCTCCAGCGACGTCTTGAAGATTCCATCCAGACCAACGAAAGTCTAAGACAGCAGCTGGCAGAGAAACTAGGCTCCAAGACACAAGATGGAGGTCTGAGAATCACATTAACTATCAGAAGTACCACATACTGTAGTCTCTTTCAGAGAAGCAAAGAAATGACAATCAATTTGGATTTCTTTACATACTGTATATATTAATAATATCTTGGTTTATCACATTATTATTAATTAAGATTGCTACATGATGAATTAACATTTATTACCTATATTATCTTTGATTACTGGATCTGTAGTGAGTAGACGGTTTAACACCATCATTGAGCTGTATATAAATTTGAGGAGTTAATACTGAAACTGCACGGAAATACGGAAATACAGAATTACACACTGTTCGGAAACTTTCTGACCCCTGTAATATTCTGACCCTGGACTTATTATCTTGATTAACAGTGTCAATTCCAGCTCCACTGGCTGACAGTCTTTGTATCTACAATATATCACGCTGAAATAACTCACTATGGAATGTCACTCAGTAGTAGATACATAAATATGACACTATTAATGAATTAGTTGCATCGTAGCTGAGATCGGAGACAATGCACATGTCAAGGACTGAATGTTATATGGAGAAAATGAAAAATGGAACTTTAAGTTAATTTACTGTAAGCGTAGCTGATACGTGATCAGACAGCTTATCGTTTAAACCATGATACAGACACAGATACACGTCATGGCATTATGTTATACCCCTAGCATACACATTAAACAAATTACATACGTGCATTAAATAAATCAATCAATCAATCAATCAATCAATCAATGGTCTGCCCAGTCATGGAATTCATGGAATGTTATGTTTTGCTTTTTTCCATGTTTATCACTTATTAGGTGCTCCTACAAACATCTACATCCAGGGGCTTGACTCCGTCAGTCAGCTGTCTAATGAGGTTCGAGTCCTTAAGGAGGAGAATCACGCTCTCCAGAGTCGGCTCCAGCAGGCGAGCAGAGGTGCAGCACACATCACAGCTACAGCAACAGCTACAGTGTATATATATATATATATATATATATATATATATCTGACTCATGATTAAACACATCCTAAACACCACAGAAGAACAGTTATCTGATATTGAGTCTATTAAACATTAATTGTCTAATTATCTTTATCATTATATTAGCACAAACGCACAAACACAGAGGCTCGTTTCACATCGAATTACGTTTTCGTTTTTGTGTTTAAGCGCGGCGTCTGCATTTCAGTGACGTTATATCTGACCTGTAGATGTTTCTGTTCTTCTGAAGATGGCATGAAGCAGGCGGAGCTGGAAGCGGAAAAGTGGGCGGGGCAGTTGAGGCAGCTGCAAGCGCAGATGCGAGAGCAGACGCAGGCAGTACTGCAGCTGAAGCAGGACAAACAGATCGGCCAGGAGAATGCTAACAGGTATGGCTGTATGACGTTGCATTCATTTCAGCGCTAGACTATGTTCTGTGTTCTAGTGATCAAATGCGAAGTCACTGACATTGGACTGGGGGTGTGTTGGTGTATTCAGGCTCCAGCACGAAGTTAACGTTCTCCAGCAGCAGCTGAGTGAGAGCAGACGACTCGTGCATTCGCTTCAGTGTGAATTACAGATACACCAGAGGTTGCGTGCCACCACCCAAAATGACAGTAAAGGTAAACCATATGAATACACTGTACGCATCACCTACAACGCGGATCCTGATTGATGCATTCTTACCTCTACACCTTTAGGACCGGAAGTGCAGGAGCAGCTGTCTCGCATGCATGTGCTGGAGCAGCAGCTAAGTGACAGGCTTGACCCGGACGTGTTCCACTTATCAGCTAGAAAACACCTCTTCCATGGTGAGAGAACCAATCAACCAGCCTCACTAGTCACTTTTAAACCAAGGTGTAATAACACAGTAATGTACAGTGGCTCAGCGGGTAGCGTTAACAGCTCTAGGTTCCCCGGGTTGATCCTGTGCTCAGCTTACTGTCTGAATGCAGTTTGTCCGTGTGGGTTCCTCCAGGTTCTCCAGTTTCCCTCCACCTCCCAATCCACCTTTATGTAGGTGGATTGTCTGTGCTAAATTGCCCCTAGGTATGACTATGTGTGTCTGTGGTGCCCTAGGATGGACTGGTGTCCCATCCCAGTGTTCCCGGCTTAATCTCCAGATCCAAGAACATGAATGAATGAATGTATGAATGAGAGGAGACAGGACAGAAATGGGTGTGCTTAATAATAATAATAATAATAATAATAATAATGTATTTTACATAGTGCCTTTAAAAATGTCTGTCAAGGCGCTTTAAATAGGAAAAGACTATAGAAACAGAGGTACATAACACAAAACAAAGTATATAAGCATGTATTATAAACAGTTAATAATAAAATACAATTCAAAACAATAATAATTCATCAACATCAACAAATTCATCAAGTAAAAGCTTAACCTGAACCTTCTGGAGTTCAGCTCCATAGACCTGTCAAATGCTGAATCATAATATTCATAGATATTTGCCTGATGATTAGTCCTGGGATTAGGTCTTTTTTTTTTTTTTTTTTTAAATAGTTATGATAATGATGTGAGAGTATGTTGAGGCAAGTACTGAGTAAATGTACCAAACCCCTGTACAGGATGTCACGAGGGTACAGTCCCAGATGGCTCGTTTGCCTGCAGGACAGGGTGTCATGTTGTGGGCCACTGGGACGACTTCAGCTCCCTGCAGCAGCAGCTCCTGGAGGGCAAAGTGCTCATCTGCAAGATGGAGGCAGCACTGCAGTCCAGCATGGAGATCAACCTGCGTGAGGTCAGTCAGAAAGCCAGCCATCCAAGAGCAACTGGATTTATATTCTATAGATTCATGGGTGGGTGGAAAAGTGGCACCATGTCGCGTAGCTTTGTCACCTCACAGCTCCAGGGTCCCCGGTTCAATCTTGAGTGTAGATGACGGTCTGTGTGGTGTTTCTCTGCATGTTCTCCGGTTTCCTCCCACCACCCAAAAACATGCCAGTAGGTGGATTGGCTATGATAAATGGCTGTGTGTGTGTGTGTGTGTGTGTATTCCTGCCTCGCACCCAATGTTCCCAGGATAGACTCTAGATCCATCATACCCCTGGCAGATTTTGGTGACTTTCATGTCTTTTGAATTGAGGCAGAGGAACTTCAGGGCTGTTGAACTCTTGAATCAGTCTCAGTGTGTAGAGATACTGTATGGTGTTTGTCCAGTAAGAAACAGCAGCACCATTCTGGAAATATCAGATCTCTATGTCAACACTGAAATGCTAAAATGTCAGTAATTAATAAAAAGCTGCTATATGCAAATTGGGGGAATGATACCAGTTTTTCACTAGCTTGCCTTCATTGTTAGCGTCGGTTAATTATCTGTGTTGCTTAGTATTTCAGTGGTGCTGTTTGTAATGTTTAAAGTGTTTCTAAACCTGTAATAATCACATAATTTCAATGATAAAAACATGTCATTATGTACAAAAGGAAAAATATGCACTTGGTTAGTTTCATTGATTCAGGCTTTGGTTTCCATTTTTCTGGTCTGGAAATTAGCTCCGCCCACTGGTGGAATACAGCTGCTCAGTTCTGCGTCTTTTCCGTGGTGGAAGGCTTTTCAGTGATTTTTCTCTGAAATGACAAACTGCTTCTTTAATACTTGGTTACATGTTCAAGTTGTTTATGTTGTTCTCCATTCAGGGCTGTGTAAGCAACTTCCTGACCAGCACTAAGTCCTTAAAGCAGATTCTGGAGGAGACGGGTTCTCTCCTCAAGGTGTTCTGGAGGGCTGCTCTCCCTAGCGCTGAGACCACAACATCACAGCACCAAAAGGTTAGAACGCAGGAAGTCCACAGAGACCAGGCCTGAGAGACCACACGCCTGACACAGTGTGTCTTTTAGTGCTTTGTTACGAGACAAGACTCATGATCCTGTGTGCTATAATCTATGCACTGGACAAAGGAAAGATGTGTGTGTGTTTTATGTATTTACTTTGTGTGTGTGTGTGTGTGTGTGTGTAGGAGCAAACTTTGAGAGAAGAAGTTGTCTCTCTGAGGCACAAGCTCGCTGAACAGGAACAGACTCTAAGAGATACGTTTGAGACCCTGAGAAACTCCAACCGCACCAAAGACAGCATGGAGCAGTTCATCGTCAGCCAACGTGAGCCATGAGCACATCTCCTTCCTCTTTTCCTCTTTCTGTGTTCACTGATGAGCAAGTTGTTTGTTACTCATGTCACATGTACTACAGTGTTTGAGTGTCTTCTCAGCTCTTTGTCATAAAGCTCTATACGGTGGCCTCACTTTGTCTCTTCGCAGTGTCCAGGACACAAGACGTGTTGAAAAAGGCTCGCACAAACCTTGAGGTGAGTCCACTCTGTCACACCTTCACTGTAGCTGCCACACAGTCACAACCTCTCACATCACAAGCAGAGAAAGTGTCGAGGGCTGTGACACACCGAGCCAAAAATATCAAAAAACTCTGGTTACAACGTAACTGTAATATCCTTAACATATGGGACAGAGGAGTTTTAGGGACAAGGGTTGAAGAGAACTGAATGGAAACCACTGGCCTTCTTTAAACTAGGAAGTGCATTGAGTAGAATCTCTTGTTATGAATCGTGAGTCGAACTTTTTTGATCCCTGTGACAATCTTGTCAGGACCCACTGGTGAGATGAATGATGTTTTCACTCTTCAGACCATCTCTGGGTGTGTTGGGCCCAGTGAGTGATGTTTCAGATAAAAGATGAAGGACAAGACAAGACGAATGCCTTTATTTGTCACATATACTTTACAGTACAGTGAAATTCTTTTCTTTCATATCCCAGCGTGTAAGGAAGTTGGGGTCAGAGCGCAGGGTCAGGATATTACCATGCTATGGTGCCCCTGGAGCAAAGACCCAACACTAGCAGCTTGGCAGTGCTGGGGACTGATCCTCTTTCTAATCAGTAACCCAGAACCGCAACCACTGAGCCATCACTGCTCCAAAAGTAGAAAAGCGCCCCAAAAGTAGGAAGGTGTCCTAGTGGTGACCCTGTTCCTTCATGGGCAGGATCCACAGGACTCTTTAGTGGTGGTGGGAGGAGGCGCCATTTGGAGCCCAAATCTAAACACTTTGTTGAAGGTCTCGGCATGTCTGCACACTTGGACAAGAAAGTATTGAAGCTGAAGTTGCAATGGGTGAAATATTACTAGTGTCAACTGATCATCACCTTCTGCTTGCTCACACAGTGAAAAAAATGTGTTTGAATTCTCGGATGTCATGCGCGTACAATCTATGCCTAAGTGAAAGGAAATAATCATAAAAGAAGACTGCAGTGACGCACTGTCACAAGTCACAAACCGCACACTTCTGAAGGTCTCAATCATTTGAGTGAACACACCACCACCTGAACACCACACAACAGAACATCACACTGCACAATGCCCGGTCACTTTCTTCAATTTCACTCTGTTTTTTTCCACTCCTGTTTCTTTCTTTCTCTTTCTCCGTTTGAGTACTTCCAGAAGAACCAGCTCAGGATCAACTCTTTAGGCTGCTCCTTTTCTCCTCCCTCTCCCCAGTCTTTCTCCTTCGCTCCTCCCTGGGCCACTAGAGGTACACCCCGGGCCTGTTTGGCCTTTGGGAGTGTGCATGTGTGTCTGCGTGTTGGTGCATGTTCACACTATTCCATACAGTCTTAACATAATTTGGCTATTGTTTTTAACTCTTGGCTTCTAAATTGATGTTACCTGAGCAGAGCAGTTGCTTTATCCATAAATGAGTACAGAATGCTGATGTGTTTAATGATCACTCCACTGCATGTGCTGCTGGTATCTGAGTAGTTAGAAGTAAATACTGTACTCTACTAACACACATCTTCTGGTCTTAGGTGAAGTCTCAAACACTGGATGCAGCTCCTCTCCTGGACCGAGTATCGTGACTGCACCGGGTCATGACCCACACATGCGTGTCTCATGGGTAGCGCAGCGCTTTGGCATGCAGCGCCCTCTACAGACGTTCTCGGGCGGTGCACGATCAACAGTCCACGCCGCTGCTCCCACCCCATGCTGAGCGAGCTCACAGAGCTCGGGCCTGCAAAGCTTCCACATTTAAAGCTTTAGAAATGTCACTGGTTGTTTGTTCTCAGGTATCATCAGCAGGTTCTGTAGCTTTTACTGTAGTTTAGATCTCAGGTCGTTTGATGTACTGGTGCCTTTTCTCAAAGCGGTAACCATTAGCATGAAACAAGTGGTCTTATGAAAGGCTGCTGGCTTAGACTTTGGTGATGGAGAATGAAAATGGTACCTAGCTGTATTTGTTTATGGTTTATTAACAAAATGATGCTATTTTCTGTTAACCTCCTGTATGTTCTACTGTTAATTACGCGTACAATGCCTTTAGATAGAGCAGTGCTTCCCAAACAGGTTCTCTCTTCTTCCAGACAGTCCACTTTTTTTTTTTTTTTCTCACAATACATGAACCAGATCTTCTTGATGATGCAGTGGGTATACTGGGAGCAAAAAATGTGCTCTTGGGGGTGGGGCTGAGAACCAGCCTGGAAAACACTGAGATGAGATTTAATTTAGCCAAGGCCTTTGAACCGTAATATAGATTTGTTTAGGTTTAAGAGAAACAGCAATATCATATTGTATATGTGTGTGTGTGTGTGTGTGTTAAAAGAATAATACTGATACTTTAACTAGGAAAAAGACCGATGGTGCAATGCTATTGTATGCAACTTACAAAGAGCAAGAACACTGATGCTGCTGCTCACTTTTGAACACTGTAACTCTGAAAAGGGGAGGGGAAAAAAAACCCAAAGTAATTCTGCAGTTACTTCACAGATTGAGATCTGTGTTACTGCCAAGGCTTGAGCCTCCCATTTCTGTCCCCCTGTTGCATTAAACTGGATTATGCCAAGCTATAAGCTTCCATATTGATCCATTTTATGGTCAGTATTGAAAAGTAATGGTCAAATATCCTTTCAATTTTTGGTCCAAAAGCAGTATAATTTTTATATTACTAATTAATTGTTGTGTTATTGGATACATCTTACTGATGGACCATTTTTTTTTTTTGTTTGTTTTTTTTATTTTATTTTTTGTACCCAATGCCTGTAAAAGTGCATTAGTAATAGAAAGCAGATGTAGTTGAGAAAACACGGGTGAACTATTTGCCCTGAGGCAAGACAATCAGTGAGAGAAATTGTCAGTCAGTTGCCACACTGTTGGACGCAAGGACGGGCTCCAATTCTTCTGCTGTTCAATATCTCGTTAAGTATGCAATCGACTTCAGCTTGAATATGTACAACCATGTGCCACGTATGATGTACTGTATTTGCTGGAAGGCTGAATTTCAACACGAACTCCTTCCTGTTTGACATATACTTTATAGGACACAGACCTGGATCAATAGTGTTTACTACTGCACTTCAAAATGACCACATCCATCTAAGAGTGTGTTCAGTCACTAAGAGTCCATTCTTGCCAATTAATCACAAACACTAGACTTCTTTTATAAACATTTAAAATCGTTGTACATTTTTTTAAATTTAAGGCTAAGAAACCACATAGCACAAAAAAGAAAAACCCACAAGACTAATCAGCTATCAAGTAAAACATAAGCAGTAGTGAGACATGGCCCACAGATCAACTGTGCTTTGGTAGAAGCTGACTGAATAACTGTCTTTATTGACGTAGGAAAGCTGAGGTGTGTGTGTGTGTGTGTGTGTGTGTTGCCCGTCCCTGTGATTTAATGTCTATACATGTCTTCGTTACGGAAACCGATATGTTTGTGTGGTAGGAGTTGTTTTAATAAAAAAAAAGGGGGGAAGATTACAATGACTTGCGTGTTCTTTATCCCCTCATCGAATGAGCAATAAATCCGATAAATCAGTCAAACGGCTGACTTTACATTTACACTGTTAAGAGTGAACGGAATACGGCACTGCAGAACTCTGGCAACACTTTCTAAAGTCTGGATTTCAGTCAATTGCCGTGAAATGATAAATGAAAGTGTTATAAAATGCTTACCCCAACAGATGGCACCAGAGAGCAGATGTCTCTTCACCTTCTTAATCATGAGGAGACATCATCAGGCACATGCACGACACAAAAGATGATGAACAGCACCACGTGTATTGAAATATTTTAAATACTCACTGCAATGTAAACAGGATTTTCTGATAATGACTAAACAGTCTGTAAATGAATTTGGATCAGTTTATTTAAGGCACATTAAGTCTTTTTTTTTTTTTTGGCAATAGTGTGCAAAATGATAATCAATAAGTGCATTTTTTTTTTTACCAAGGTGGACAGATTTCTCTCTTTTTTTTGCATCTTAAGGTAGTACAAACACTAAACACTGAAGGACTTCCAAGCAGAGGCAGACCTCCAGACATTTTGTTTGTGTAAACATTTGCTACTAGAACTAGAACCTTATGCATTAAACTTTTTTTTTAAAAAAAACTGTAAACCTGAGAAAAGTTGGACTGATTTTTTTTTTTTTTTTGAAAGGACGTACAAAACCTGTTTCACTGGTGCTCAATGTCTATTCCACAAAAGTCCTGCAGCACAAAGATCCAAGGAATGGACTCAGGCTTTAAACAGAGGCGGACGTGGACAATATGGCTTTGAATAAATTTAGATTATGGCATTCCTAACACATAAAACTACATTATAAGTAATTTTTCTTTAAATGTAAAAGCTGTATTTGGCAATTTTGGCCCAAATGCAGTAAATCCCTCAAGTCGGAATCCAGCCCAAAAGTAGACCATGATAAGGTATAAAATCTTCTACTTTCACAAGATGTGTGTGTTCATATTGCCCAGTTACTCCAGATACTCTGGATTAGATCTTATTACTATGAATTATTGGGAAACTGGTGCGCTGGTATTCAGGAAATGAGCTCAGTTACACTCAGTACAGATAAAGGCCTACACTATGACTCCTTCCTGCTGTTGGTGCCTTTGGAAATACGCTCTGGTTCATGCAACCTCCCAATAATATTAGCCCAACACACACATGCTTGACTCACACATATACCCCCTCCCCCTGCACCCACCTACTCGCACACATACACCTCACTTCGAAATGCCTAAACCAGTCTTCATGTACTCGTACACCACGTAGCTGATGCTGACAGCAGGAATCACTTTCATGAAGTTGGGTAAAATGCCACGGTACAGGCCAAAGAAGCCTTCCTTCTCCACAATCTTCTTTGTTAGTTTGGTCATGGACACCGGCTCCGAGCCCTCCACAGACGCTGGAGGAGAAATAGTCAAAGATAAGATTCTCTCTCTCTCCACCTATTTTTTTTTTTTTTTCAACTGAACATATTTTAGTATTAATCCAAACAGGAAGCTACAACTTTTGAAATCCCTGCAAGGCTACTTTAAAAAGCCAGACACATTTCAAAATGTAGTTCAACCAAAGTGTTTCTAGATCATTACAGTTTACTTGCAGCAGGTCTTGTATGCTGCAAATGCATGTGCCTAAGAATATGGAGATTAATATGCAACGTGGGGTAAATATTCCGAGCTACGTATGTTAAGAATATTTACCCTGGGCCTGCATGCGTGTCCGGATCAGGGCGAGAGGGTAACTGGCCAGCTGACCGCATGTGCTGGAGATGGTACCACACCCCAGCAGAACGAGTATGCCAGGGTTAGCGGACTCTGTAGCGTAGTGTGACAACCAGGTGTTCTTTAGGGTCTGTGTGGAGAGAGGAAAGGAAAAACAGTGAGAGAAAGGCGAGAGAAAGAGAGAGAGAGAAAGAGAGAGAGCGTGCTGTACTGGCAGCTGTTGTTGCTTGAGGTTGTGTATGTATCTACACCTACACACCAGAAGAGCTACGAAAACATTGTTTCTATTTTTTTCTTGTACTACAATAAATTGGCTTTGGACAACAAAAGAAAGCGAAGAAGAAACACCACAAATTCTATGTATGTGCAGTTTGTAAAAACTCCCCAATCCCTGCATGTATCTTCTCCTGCTTTTGCATGGCCTGAATTTCCTTACTGGAACAGGCTCTTATATTTTATGACAATGTTTCCAAGTAACAAATACAGTGGATATAAAAGTCTACACACCCCTGTTATAATAATAATAATAAAAAAAAAAATACAGGTTTTTGTGATGTAAAAAACAATGAAACCAACATAAACCATGTCATCTTTTTCCACCTTCAATGGTTTTATAGCCAACAAAATTGAAAAACAAATAAGGTTTAGGGGAGGAAGAGAAAGAACAATCACATTTAAACTTCAAAAGTAATTATCATGTACCTCATTGTCAAAAGGCATTGATAAGGAGCTGGGTACAAAAGCATTTCGAAAACATCAGCTACACCATGGAACTCTGTGAAGATCATCATCATCAAGCGGAGAAAATGGGGCATCACAATGACATTACCAAGAACAGGACATCCCTCCAGAATTGATGAAAGGACAAAAAGAAAACATATCAGGGAAGCTGCCAAGAGACCAACAGCAACATTAAAGCAGCTGCAGGAATATCTGGCAAGTTCTGCTCACTCCTTGTATGTGACAACAATCTCTTCTATTCTTCACGTTTGAGTTATGGGGTAGGGTGGCTAGAAGGAAGGAAGGAAAAAAAATCCAAGCCATAATCACCACAAACCATGTGGGAAAATGTGTTATGTGGTCTGGTGAGAACAAGGTAGAACTTTTTGGGCATAATTTGAAAAGATATGTTTGACACAATAACAAGACAGGTTATCACTTAACCAACACCATACCCACGGTGAAGCATGGTGGTGGCAGCATCATGCTATGGAGATGCTTCTCTTCAGCTGGGACTGGAGCTCGAGTCAAAATAGAGTTAAGACAGCTTAAGATGAAGAAAAATTTCACCTTCCAGCACAATAACGACCCAAAGCACAAATCCAAAGTCAACAAAGGAATGGCTTCAGAAGAAGCTGATTTAGGAATGGCCCCGATCTAGATCCTATCGAAAACCCGTGGAATGACATGCAATTTGATAGATCTGGAGCATTTTTGCAATGGAGAGTGAAATGAAATTACCAAATCAAAATGTGCTATGTTGGGAGACTCTTTCCCAAAAAAGACTGAGTGCAGTATTACAAGCAAAAGATGCTTCAACAAAGTATTAGTTAAGAGGTGTGCACACTTATACAACCAGGTTACTGCAAGTGTTTTCTTTTTCCTTCCCTAAAATGTTTTTGTTTCTCAGTAGAATTTTATTGGTAGCTATATCAGATTAAAGGTGGATAGAGATGGATCTTGGTTTAATTTTTTTAAATCACAAAAAACCTGTGATTTTAACAGGGGTGTGTGTAGATATTTTATATACTGACTACAAATGTTTTCTAGAGTTAGTGATCAGTAGGGTGTTCTGTGTATAATAATAACAGTGGAAGCAAAATGTGTTCTCTTTAAGGTTAGGTGGGAAATATAGTGTCTTGAAAAATGACCAGACAGCTAACACCTGGTCTCACACTACTGAGATAATCCGTGAGCCATTTATCAACCGAAATTAATCTGTCAGATGTTTCCATCCCAAAAATCCATTCTGTTGTCAAGTTCTGTTAACTGATTTGCACGGCTACAAGCCTTAATACTAGACCTGAATACAAACATCTGCCATGTTCTACAGTTCTGTATCTAGTAGAAACTGCACCTCATAGATAGCCAGGTCTATTCCTGCATAGGGAATGATACCCAGGATATTGGGAATGTAGCCTTTATAAAAAGCCTTTAATCCTTCTTTCTTCAGGATCTTCTTGGCACAGTCGAACATCCCGGAATACTGTCCGGTTTTCCTCAGTGTCAGTCTTGTCTTCATCACCTGAAAGGAAAAAAAAAAAGACTCTCAAATTATCCTAATGATTCAGGGTTAGTGTTTGTTCTTTGGATGAATACTGATCAAATCACAAATAAGGCGTAGTTCTCTTTTATGCTCCTACCTCCATAGGGTAGATGGCTGTCTGTGCTGTGGCTCCAGCCAGAGAGCCTGCCATGAACCTCTCGTGAGGCTGAATCTTTCCTCCCTCTGAGGACAGCAGCTTCTTATACTAGCGGAGAGATGATCAGTGAGATCAGTGTTACATTATTGGATCGCTGTACAGCGACACCGGCCTTTTAGTTTACTAGGATTACTAGGGCTAGTGTAAGTTATACTCATTCATCCTGCATTGTTAATGGAGAACAGCAATAGCTGAAGTTGGTATCTAATGCCTTAGAGAAAATTCAGGCTGTATCTACACTCCACTTTATTAGGAACACCTGTACATTCATGCAATTATCTAAATCAGCCAATCATGTGACAGCAACCCACTGCAAAAAGCCATGCAGATACAGGTCAAGAGCTTCAGTTAATGTTCACATCCAACACCAGAATGGGGGAACAGTGTGATCTCTGTGACTTTAAACGTGGAATGGTTGTTGGTACCAGATGGGCTGGTTTGAGTATTTCCGAAACTGCTGATCTCCTGGGAATTTCACACACAACAGTCTGTAGAGTTTATGCAGAATGGTGTGAAAAACAAAAAACATCCTGTGAGTGACAGTTCTGTGGGAGGAAACACCTTGTTGATAAGAGAGTTCAGAGGAAAACGGCCAGATTGGTTCGAGCTGCAAAGAAGGATATAGTAACTCAAATAATCATTCTTTACAACTGTGATGAGAAGAAAAGAATCTCAGCATGCACAAAACATCAAACCTTGAGGTGGATGAGCTTCAATAGCAGAAGACCACACTGGGTTTCACTCCTGTCAGCCAAGAACAGGAAACTATCATGGGCAGGAGGCTATCATGGGCACAGACTCAATGAAACTGGACAGGTGAAGATTAGGAAAAAAATATCATCTGGTCTTTCTCCAGTCTTCAACTGTCCAGTTTGGGTCAGTTAGGAGATCAGCAGTTTCTGAAATACTCAAACCAGCCCATCTGGCACGAACAACCATGCTACAGTTAAAGTCACAGAGATCACACTTTTTCCTCATTCTGATGTTTGATGTGAACATTAACTGAAGCTCTTGACCTGCATCTGCACGATTTTATGCCACATAATCGGCTGTTTGGATAACTGCATAAATGAGCAAGTATACAGGTGTTTCCATTAAAATGAACACTGAATGTATTTTCATCTGTAGAACATTTTTCTGGTGTGCACGACCACCGGCTTGAGTCTCTGTTTGTCATCACGCCATATTTTGTTAAATTAGTACACAATGAAATTGACAGTAGACATTATTTTGATTACAAATGCAGCCCAACACCCACGTAACACCACTCCTACCATCAAGAATGGTGGTGGTAGCATCATTCTCTGGCATTCCTTTTCAGCAGGAGGAACTGAAAATCTTGTTGACATCAAGTCAAACACATGCAAATTCTTGAGGAGAACCTGTTCCAGTCAGCCAGAACTCTGTCTGGGGCGAAAATCTACGTCCCAATAGGTCAATGGGCCAAAGCACAGGGAAAAATCTACAAATAAATGGCTTAAAAAAAAAAAAAGGTTTGCCGAGTCAAAGAAATTTGGCAGACTTGGAGAAAACCTCCTTTGAGAAATGGATGAAAATGCCAACATTAAAATGTGCAAAGCTCACAGAGACAGATCCAAGATAACACAAAGCTGTAACCGCTGCACAAGGACAATGCTAGGGGGTGAATACTTTCTGAAGGCACTGTAGCTACATCGCTCCCAAACCTTCAGACAAATCTGTCCACCTGACACTACAGTCTTGCATGTGTTTATACGGCTAATAAACATATGTGTTCATCTCTCACCTGCTCATACGCCATGAACTTGATGGCTGTTTCCGGGGCAATCTTCAGTACATTGACACCATTGCCCCGCCACAAAGATGTGATGCCGCCCTCTTTAATCATCTGCTTGAACCCAATGATCAGACTGATTTTGTTGGATTTTGACGCATGAACCTGTAACATTAAACATAGTGGCTATACACATAGTCTTTACCATCGACCTCAGATGCTGTCTATTTAATCAAATATACTGAGAGAGTGTGACCTAAGCTCAAAAAAGCGCAGAGAAAATAAAAGAAATAAACGATAGACTGTACCTGCATAAACACTTTCATTCGGTCCAGGGGAGCTGTTCCTGTGCGCGACACTGCCCCTGCCACTGCACCCGCAACCAGCTGCTTCCACCACAGACCAGTCGTCTTCTCCTCTTCTGTGAACTCATCTGGGATGGTGAGACTGTCACCTATATCCAACACCTAAGGCACAATGTGTATAAACCAGTAACACCACTATACATCGATGGATGGGGTCGAGAGGGGCTAACAGATAATATGTACATAATTTGTAGTGTATTTACTGAGCAATTAATTTTCTTGATTTATGTTCACTTTCCTGGACCCCGTTCTCTGTATGTCACTTAACAAACCCGAGATGAAATGACGCACATTTCCAGTATGCCAGGTTTACTAATCAGGGTCGTTCCAAACTGGCTAATTTTCAAACACACCTGAGAACGTAATTAGAACAGCCAGATTGAGTCTGAGATAAATGAGCACTCCTGTTTTGCCTGGAAAAGATAGTATGGAGTATACAAACACATTACTGACAATGGTTTGTTGACACCTGACCATCACACCCATATGTGGTATGCTGCAACATTACAATTTCCCTTCACTGGAAATAAGAGGCTTAAACCTGTTCCAGCATGACGATGCCCCTGTGCACAAAGTGAGCTCCATGAAGACATGGTGTGTGAAGGTTGGAGTGGAAGAACTCGAGTGTCCTGCACAGAGCCCTGACCTCAACCCCACTGAACACCTTTGGGATGAACTGGAACACCGACTGAACCCCAGACCTCCTCACCAACATCAGTGTCTGATCTCACTAATGCTCTTGTAGCTGAATGAACACAAATCCCCACAGCCAGGCTCCAAAATCTAGTGGAAAGCCTTCCCAGAAGAGTGGAGGAGGTTATTATAACACCAATGGGGGAATAAATCTGGAATGGGATGTTCAACAAGCACATGTGGGTTTGATTGGTCAGGTGTCCACAAACTTTTGGCCATATAGTGTATATGGAGACTGGAAATGGAGATGATCAGCAAATCAACGACTGGCTAAAGCATGTAGTATGGAAAGCTAAGAGGAGTTGTTGACTGTTGTTCATCCAACATATTACTAAATATCCAGTAGTGTATTTTCAGTACTTCTAAAATACCTACAAGTGGCTGCATTCTGATTTAATAAGACCCAAATGTTTTCAAACATTTTAATGAATGCGTGAATTTTGAAACCCGGAATGAATGTAAGTATGAAGCCTTGTCCATGTGCATTTTCTGCTTATAGCACTGCTGCTACATTTCTAGGCGTTTAAAGGGACAACTCTGCATGATTGTTTTGAGAATTCATCAGTTTATGTACAGGTACAATAACATACAGTCAGGTCCGGAAGTATTTGGACAGTGACAGAGTTTTTGTGATTTTGCCTTTATACACCACCACAATGGA
>CM075021.1:1985416-2010122 GCA_037576675.1 Pangasius sanitwongsei | reverse complement strand
GGTGGTTCTACAAAGTATTGACTCAGGGGGGCTGAATACAAATGCATGCCACACTTTTCAGATATTTATTTGTAAAAATTTTTGGACACCATTTATCATTTTCCTTCCATTTCACAATTATGTGCCACTTTGTGTTGGTCTAAGGATGATCCTTAGACAGCTTCCCTTTTTAAGGAACCTCCACTCATCTCCTACAGCAGGGGTTCCCAAACATGTGGCTGCTTTGCTTCCTTCAAATTAATATTCAATTAAAATCGTTAATATTTTGAAATGTTACTGGGAGTCATATTCAGACAAGCCATTCTCAAATAACTATGTGCTATTTTCGTTCATTTCAGTTTCCTATAGTTCAGCAAAATTCCAACAAATTTCCCCATCCATATCCCTCCGTTAAACAAACTACCATTGTGTCTCAGATCACATACTTATGTACTATTACATTAACTAACTACAGTAAGTGTTTAAATGTAATGTAATGTCAGAGTTTTCGATTTGAGATGCAGCCCAGTGACAACAATCACGACGACAATGGAAGGTTTTAGAGAGAGAGACACGGCTTGTGAGTGTGTTTAACATCACTGCGCATGAAAACGCTAAACTTTTGTCGGCCTGTAACACACCGCCTCAGGATGGATTATTTTCCTATAACACCACAACACTTTCCACTAGACTGGTAAGTCAAGGAACACTCCTTTGGTTTTTGGTCATTTTCACATACATATGCTACAGACATAATAATATGTTCAAATGTTAAATGGTCAAAATGTTACTGTAGTCCTTTATTATAAATCTGGAATTTAAAAACAAGTAGCGTGGTCAAGGTTTGGGGGTCACAGAAAATTCATAATGTCCATTTGGGGTCGTTTGCCCAAAAAGTTCAGGAACCGCTGCCCTACAGACAGGACAGAAGCACCTGCTTGTCAGGAGATAAATGATCAGGACAACAGAACCTGAGGCACTCTTGCATGCAACTGTTCTAGATGTTCATCATGTGAATTCATTAACACAAGCCACTAAAATCATAGGCCCTGAAGGGTCGGTTTTTATTACCCATCACTCCTCATGCATCTGCACATGAGTTGTCTTTCCTGTTAGAGATGTAATCAGTGAAGACATGTACATCAGAGAAACCAAGAGGAGACTGGCCAATCATCCTGTCGAGCAAATTCACACCATCAGAATGAAGGATTTCTCCATTCCAGAGGCAAGACACTTCAACAGCGATGGACGTAACATTAATGACATCTCTGTGTGCATTGCATCATTGTTGTTATGGGAGCAATGAAATGAGGAAACGTAAGGAAATGGAGCTCTTCTACACTCTGGGAACTTTAGAAGCCCAAGGAAATAACTGTCATGTTTGGAGTACAGCTATTACACCATCAAGCATGTTGCATATCTGTCATATGTGTCAGATCTTTTTATTCACATTTCATGTGATAGAGCAAACAACAAACTTCAAGTGAAAAACAAATAGAAACATTTTAGGGAAAAGAATAAAACTTACAATAACCTTGATGTATAAGGATGCACACTTCTTAACTAATACTTTGTTAAAGCATCTTTTGCATGTCATACAGCACCTCTTGGTTTGGTAATTATATTTCACTCTTCCTTGCAAAAATACTCAAGATCTATGAGGCCCCTGAAGCCCTCTTCAAGTCATTCCACAGGTTTTCAGTAGGATTTAGAGCTGTGCTGGAAGATGAAATCTTTCTTCATCTTCAGCTGTCTAACAGAGGCCTGCAAATTTTGTTCCAAAATAGACTGCTATTTGGAGTTATCCATGATTCCAGTCCCAGCTGAACAGAAGCAGCCCCATAGCATGATGCTGCCACCACCATGCTTCACTGTGGGTTTGGTGATCTTTAGGTGATGAGCTGTCTTGTTTTTGCACCAAACATCTTTTAGAATTATGTCCAAAAAGTTCTACCTTGGCCTCAACAGACCATATCACATTTTGCCACATGATTTGGGGCGATTTCTGCAGGCCTGGATGTTTCTTTTCCATAAGAAAGGGCTTCCATCTAGCCACCCTACTCCACAGCACAGACATGTGAAGAATATGAGAGATTGTTGTCACATGCATGGAGTGAGCACTAACTGCAGATACTCCTGCAGCTCCTTTAATGTTACTGTAGGTATTTTGGCAGCTTCCCTGATTTTTTTTTTAATTGTCCTTTAGTCTATTTTGGAGGGAGGTCCTCTTTTTGGTGATGTCACTATGATTTTCTCCACTTGCTGATGATGGCTTTGACAGAGTTCCATGGTACAGCTAATATCTTGGCAATTCTTTTGTACCCCTCTCCTGAGCTCTTTACAGACCACGGCTTCAGCAGTTGGATGAAACCAAGAAGATGTCAAGAAAATCCCACAGACACAGCTGATCTTTATTCGGAGTTAATCAGAATCACTTCATTGATGACAGCTGTATGATAATCACTTAACATGAGTCTGAATGTGATGGCTAATTCTGAGCACAGTCACATGCCCCATTATACAAGCGTGTACATACTTATGCAACCAGGCTAAATGTTTCTGTTTGTCATTCATTGAATTTTGTTGGCTGCTATATCACACAAGGTGGAAAAAGATCTGACATGATTTACTTTTTTTTTTTTTTTTTAAATCATAAAAACCTGCAGAAATCTAAGTCCAACTTCTATGTTCTGAAGAATCAGTACATTCAATTTATAAGATAAGATATTGAATAAACAGGCTGTATCTTATGACATGCTATTGAAACATAACATTTTGGGCAATATCGTGTGTCTTCAAAGGCATGCTGCAGTTTAAATGTGGTATCCATTAGATATTCCATGCATCATTTTAAAGACTGGTTTAAAAGACTCCAGGCTTTGCCTTACAGGCTGGAAAATGTGTCCCTGGAGATAACCTGGGCAGTGCCAGACAAACAAATCGAATTTAAGTTAAGCATTAAATATACAATTACCTACAGACTACATCTGACATTTATACCATTGGCCTTACTGATCTGCTACAAAAGTGAAATGATGCTCAAGTACAGTGAACAGAAGCGCAAAAAAAAACACAAAGTGATGAATCAGTTATCAAGCAAGGACAATTAGTTATGTAACTACTCAAAATTCTAATAAAACATCATCTTAAAGCACGAAACAGTAGTCTCTATTCCCATTTATGGTAATGTTACACTGTTATTTTAACAGAAATAATAATAATCTACAGGCTTCTAGACCTTAAATATAAAAGAATGACAGCTATAGGACTAGACAATCGTATAACAGAGGTACTAATAGGTAGTCTAATGTTTCACACACAAGTTGAACTAGCTGGATGAAAAAGTTCATGAGGAGGAGGAGAAAAAAAATCTCCCTTGAAATCTTACCATCCTTGTTTTTGTCTAGACTCTTGAAAGTCAGATTGAGCTTTTTCTCGTGTTCCTTCAGGTAGTTGGAAAACTCTACAAAGTCAAGCTGGTCGTCTCTATCCGAGTCCCCGGAAGAAACGATTTTCTGGTAGAAGAGAGAGAGAGAGAAAAAAAAACAACCTCATTTAGCCTCCTAGCCTTCATGTAAGCTTTGCAGATTGAGCTGTTTTGGATGGAAAACAGTGTGCTGGAATAATTAAGTTAACAAGAACCAGATTGTAAACTGTGTGGCTTTGTGTTTTTGCTACGTGAACTTAAACGAACTTCATATATGTTACTGCTGCACTGTATATGTGAGACAGCCTGGCAAAACTCATCAGAAGTCACTGGAAATCCTAAAATTAATTTAAAAAAACAGTCAACAGAACTGACCGAATTAATCAACAATTATTTCCCTACCGATGTAAGAGCAAAGAGTGATCAGTCGAGAAGAGAGGCGACGTAGTACCATGAATGACTTTTACCTCAGGTAGTAAGACCGAGACTGATAATGTGGATGATGCTGATAATCAAAACGAAACTTTATACAACTATAAACAGAGCTTTCCCTCCATGTTCTCCCCAGTTTGGTCTTTGGGCTAATTCCCACCCATAGCCAGCTCTCCTCCCACCACCTGACAGCTAGCAACACGTCAGTACATTTTTTTTTTTTTTTTACTGCTTCCTCACACTTTTCTGCAACTAAATGTCTTATCTGTCGTGTTCAGGTGAGGCGAATCATTTTCGGTGTGTGGAATCGACTCCAAAGGTTTGGGGTTGACTCTTCGGGTTTCATTGCCTGGAATGAGTGAATCTTTTAGGGATCGACTTCGATATGAGCTGAAAGCAGGATGGAGACTTGATGACTTGATACACAAGACACATATATTTTGTATGCTTTTTTTAAGAGTTAATAATCATTCATCAGCACTACCGAATCAAAAAAAAAAAAAAAAGTTTCACTTCTTACAAGCTAATCGATTCAAATAGCTTCGCTACTCACTGGCCAACACTGCATGACACGGCAGACATGTTTCGAAGAGAGAAAACATTCGTTTTGTAGATTAATCATTCATTTCACCCCATTGAGCGGTCATAAAAACTTACGACAATATTTCTGATAGGGCAAAAAAGTTAGATCAATTAGATAAATGTGACCATGAACGCTGCTAGAAAACCGGATAAGGACAGACAGCTCAATACAAGGCGGTTAGTATTGATGGTTCAAGCAGAGGCATGACCCTGTTTCTCACATTCCCACAAATGAATGCTGATAATAACCACACAAAAAAAAAAAACCCACAAATTATGTCATGACGGCAGCAGCATAATACTGTACTAATAAAGAGTGCTTTTATTTAACACTTTTAACACAAATGTGTGACTAATAACAAGAATGAAATTCACTGCCAACCATTTTTATTGTACAATTTGTTTTTCATCTTGTTGATCAGTTGTTGTAGCCCTAAATATAACTTTTAATATAACTTTATACCTTTTAAAATTTGAAAGTAATGTTCCTTTTCCATACATTGATTTAGGGCTGCACGATATTGAAGAAAAACGCGATATGCGATAACTTGTTAAATAATGCGATATGCGGTACTATAATGCTATGAGTGTGTAAAATCAATTTAAATTTTATATATATAATTAAAAACCGGAAATGACATAACCACCATAAATGTTTCATGTTCTTTTGAGGAAGAGAAAGCAATCTCTGCTGTCTGCATCGCCCCAAAACTTTTTGAAGTATTAAAGTATCATTCCGTTATCACAAGCCCTTGCGATATGCATATCGCGATATTTACATTTGCGATATTTCGATAATTTCGATATATTGTGCAGCCCTACAATTGATTAGTATATACATGTAGAGGTATGAAATAGGAATAGAATCTTTAAAAGCATCTTTCTGCATTATTCATCGTTAGACTGACCTGCATGTCTATAACTCTAACGATTTCTATAACTGTGGTTTTCTGTTCTTGATTGGTTTTTGGTCAGTGTCTGCATAGTGTTCTGGCACTGAACTGGGGGTTTTGTTGCGTACGGCATTTCGGACTTGTCTCTGCATTTCCAGCGTCAGTGCTGTAGGGCCAGGTGAGTGTGTCGATCTCAGAGAGTGCAGAAGAGGCTTGCTAAAACAAGGCAGGTGTGTCTTTCATTCCTGACACACCTCACCCTTCTGGTTTCACACTAATGCCCCGATCCAGATGTCTTCCTGCGTGCTATGCGGTAGTGGGTGCGCAAGCATCAGCAGTCTCTTCTATATTTCAGAACAGAAATGTGTATTTTATCCATCTTTATGGAGACTAGAGGCTGTGATACTGATAAATATCCTACTTCTCTGAAGTGGAGGGTTTATTGATTACTGTGCAGGCGTTATTATCCACTTTGGCTGAGTCAGTAAGAAGGTTTAATGCAGAAAAATAAAACACTTTTGACTTTTCAGCTAGAAAAAGCAAACTCAGTTTTCTCCACTTAAGTCTTGGGCCAGTCTGAAGGCTCTAAAGTTACTCCTGCTGGGGGGGAAAAACACCAATAGAAATCCTCACAGAATTTGTAATGGTTCTAATGGGAGTTGTATTGGTTTTAATGGAAACTCTAATGGTCTCTGTGGGGCCCTACAAGTCATTTGTTGCCTTTTATTGGTGGCATGTTATGTCTAAAGGATACCATTAAGGACCAGCAATGGTACTGGTTTTAATAGTTTGTTGTGGTGTTTGTAGTGGAAACCATTAGAATTGCCGTGACTGAAGGAACTGAAGAGAAAGCTGTTAAGGTATTAAGTGGGGGAAAAAAAATGAGTGACAGTAACTACAGTGCACACAGTCTGGACTGTGTAGTGAAAGTGAAGAGAGTAGTGTTTTGGCTTAGCAGGAGATGTGTGCAGGGCTTTACCTGAGCCGCGTCCGCGCCCACAGAGAAGCCCATGGCGGCCAGGCCCTCCCTCAGCTCCGCAATGTCCACCTTCCCATCCTTATTCACGTCCAACTTGTCGAAAAGCGCCTCGAAGCTCTTGCTCGCCTCGTCGCTCAGACACCGAGCCTCGGTAAAAAACATCTTCTTCAAGGCTTGATACATTGTAGCTGCTACACCAAAATGGCCTGGGAGTGAGTCAAAACCACGACTGTAACCGCGCAGGTCACTTCATACAGCAGGCTGGGTAGCACTTCCTCCTCAGGAATGGCACCCGTTAGCTCGGTGCTAATGTCTACTGATTATTAAACAGCGCTGTCGACTGAGGGCAGTAAAAATCGACAGGGTTGGCGTGAGGATCTGGAAGGAGACACACCCTACTGCACCAACAAACTCACTGCGAGTCGCTTTACTACTTCGCTGAGTGTCCAATTACAACAGCAGACTACATTAACTCTTTCACTGTTCACTTTCCTGTCCAGTGCATCTTTTTTTGCTTTTTTACAGGGACAAGGTCTGAGAGATATATATCATATACTATATCATCTATCCCCACAAGTCCACAAGGCACTAAGCCTCCGGTCATATAATCATGGAAGAATAAGCTTTTAGGCTAGCCTACGGTTAATAACGAGCTGCTGTCCTGTGTGTCACTCACAGCCATATAACTTCAGACTGTTTCATAAGAAAGTAGCCTACTACACTTCTACTACTACCTCTAATACTACACCTCTACTTCTGCTTCTACTACTACTACTACACTTCTACTTCTGCTACTACTAATACTAATACTGATACTACACTTCTACTGCTTCTACTACTGCTGCTACTAATACTAATACTACACCTCTACTTCTACTACTACTATTTCTACTACTATTATTAATGCTAATACTACTACTACTTCTACTACTGCTATTTCTACTACTACTTCTACTACTACTATTAATGCTAATACTGCTACTACTACCACTACTGCTATTTCTACTACTTTGTTTACTTTATGGTTTCTGTCCCATACTGATAACGTAGGCTATGCCTGTCAACCCCTAGGCTTTATGACTGATTTCAGATGCCAAGTCTGTTTTTTTTTTTTTTTTTTTTTTCCACTGACTGAAATAGTCATGTTATGACTCATCTGCTCCAAGGCAACCAGGAAGGGTGGTTGTGTTTGGAGTGCACTATTGTAGACTTGTGTTTCTGCCTCAGGGGTCTCTGTAACATAGCTACGGACTTATGTGGTGATGACGTCAAACCTCTGACTAAGGCATTAAAACTGTTATAACAGGCCAAGTTGTAGTTCTAATCGACTAGTTTCATCCAAACCTTCATTAACTTAAATCAAGCATAAATAATGCCACCTTGAATCGAACTAATTTCTGAGGGTGAAGAGGTCAGGAATGAAAATCTCACAACAAATAAATACAGTCGGGTCCATAAGTATTCGGACAGTTACACAAATTTCGTGATTTTGTCACCACAATGGATTTGAAATGAAGCAATCAAGATATGACTGAAGCGTAGACTTTCAGCTTTAATTCAAGGCGTTTAACAAAAATGTTTTATTAACTATTTAGGAATTACAACCATTTTTTACAGAGTCCCTCCATTTTCACAGGCTCAAATGTAATTGGACAAACTACCAATCATAAATATAAGGATTATTTTTAATACTTAAGAAATTAAATGCGGTTGCTTTCATGATATGTTTTGGGTTATTATCCATCTGTACTGTGAAGCGGCGTCCTGTCAGCTTTGCAGCATTTGACTGAATCTGAGCAGAAAGTTTAGCTCTATACACTTCAGAATTCATCCTGCTACTTCTATCAGCAGTCACATCATCAATAAATACCAGTGACTGGCCATGAAACGGCTTAGCAATCAATTGTCCAATTACTTTTGAGCCTGTGAAAATGGAGGGACTCTGTAAAAAATGGCTGTAATTCCTAAATGGTTAATGCAATATTCTTGTTAAACCCCTTGAATTAAAGCTGAAAGTCTACACTTCAATCCCATCTTTATTGCTTCATTTCAAATCCGTTGTGGTGGTGAAAGGCAAAATTACGAACATTGTGTCCCTGTCCAAATACTTATGGACCTGACTCTATGATGGTACAAATTTTCCTAGTGTGCCTTATATTTCATTCATCTTCAGTATACGCTTTATCCTGGGCAGGGTCGCTGTGGATCCAGAGTTTATTCCCAGTAACTCTGGGCACAACGTGGGAGAATTCACCCCAGGTCAACGTGAACACACATTCACACACAGGGTAATTTAGGTTAGTCAGTATGCCTAGCTGCATATGTTTGGACAGTGGGAGGAAACCGGAGTAGCCAGAGGAAGCCCGTGTGAACATGGGGAGAACATGCAAGACAGTAACCCAAGCTCAGGATTAAAGCATGGACCCTGGAGTTGTGAGGCAGCAGTGCTACCCACGCTTACCACCCTGCCACCTGCTTTATGTTTGATGAGCTGAAATCAAAAAGGGGGTCTGTGTCATTTTATTCAAAACCCTGGATGGGGTTTCTTCCAACCTCCCAAAACACATGTATGTACTGTAGGTGAATAGCTCCTGGGTGTGTGTGTGTGTGTTTGTGTGCACGTGTGCATGGTGCCCTGTGGTGGACTGGCATCCCATCCAAGGGTAACAAATTTTACCCCATAACATTCCCATGGGTGTGTGAGTATTTTGAAGGAGCAAAAGAAAGAAAAATTACTATATATATATATATATAAAAACATCGGTTACAACAGAACATTGGGGAAAAACTTGTTTGAATTTCACTTCATTCCTGCTTGTGTACTTTCTAAATTAAGAAATGCAATACTAAAAGAATAAAATCATTAAACTGAAAAACATTTTAGGAGGACACTGAGTAAAAGAATGGGTTTGTTGACATGTTAATTAACATGCTATCCCAGATTGCTCCATATTACACTGTTCACTGGGATGCAGGCATTAGCCTAAAACTGGTCTGTACATGGCTTGAACATATGCTCATTAAGATATCCAGTAAAATGACCACTGCTCATGTGAAAACTAAACAGGCAGGGAGCACCTCAGACAGAATCATCAGGAGCTGTGCAGGATCGAAAACTTTAATCCAAAGAAGATAAGGAACCGATCTGCCACTAGGGAGCGTTAAACTGTCGTGAGTGCAACATTTTGCGACACTTCCCGTTGCTTAGCGGCATTAAGCGTGTTGACGCTTGCATGCTAGCTCTGTTTACATAGGCACATGTGCAGCTAGTTAGTATTTTTGTTAAAAAAAAAAATTAAAATAATAAAAAAAAAAGATACAGCGAGCTTTACCTTCATGTGAGCTGTAGTCAAGATGGGAAAGCCGAAAAAGAAGAGTAAGTGATCCTGAAAGTCGGAAAAAAAAAAAAAAAACTAGCTGGCTAGCTAATGCAAGTTTTGCAGTTGTTGTTAATGTAAATTACATTAATGATTAGTTTATGCTTCATGACGTTTTTTTAAAATATGATTTGTTGGGAGGTCAGCTGGCTGGGGGAAGTCCTTCCATGTCACTGAAGCTATGGCTGGCTGGATGACAATAGCACTAAGTTGGATGGTTTAAAAGCTATAAATGTGTGTAATGAATTGACGTCATTCGTGTCTTTGATCTGATCAGGTGACCTCAGCCGGGCTGAACTGATGATGATGACGATTGCAGACGTCATCAAACAGTTGGTTGAGGCTCATGAGCAGGGGAAAGATGTCAACCTTAATAAGTAAGTGAAGTCCAAAACATGTGACATGCAGAGTCCTAAAATAAAATCACAAGTCAGAGTTTATTCCAAGACAGAAAAGAAGCAAACAGCAAACATTATATAGAGAATTTCTCCTGAAGACATTTTAGAGAAGAGGAGAGAGAGAGAGAGAGAGAGAGAGAGAGAGAGACAGAGCGAGAGCCTAGTGATTACATGTAGTTATACAGGACCACACACACAGAGTGCTGTGCAAAAGTGCAAAGAAGTGCTGTAGAGCAAAGATTCCTTCAAAAATAATGAAATTAAATGTTTCTGAATAAAATACTATAAAGAGCAGTAAACAGTATTAAATTAAACAAAGTCAATATTTGGTGTGATGATTCTTTGCTTTTAAAAACAAAAATGTAGTCTCGGGTACAATTAGTGCAGTTTTATAAGGAAACGAGCTGTAAGTGTTACTGAGCATCTTGCAGAAGCAGCCGCAGTTCTTCTGGAGACTTTGACTGTCGACTCGCTTCTTATTTCTGCAGCGAAACCCAGCAGCCTTCATTATGTTTTTTTGTCTGAAAAGTGTCTCTTATGTCATCTGCTGCTTTCTTTACTGACATACAAACATTTTTCTGTAACATTTAATTTTGTGCTGGAAAACTAATGTTTCGAAATCTACAATGTACTGAATTTTGTACTGAATCAATAATGTAGAAGCCATAAAATAAAAATGTGTAACAAAGTTTGTACTAAAAAAAAATTGGTGCCTAAGACTTTTGCACAGTGCTGTGTGTATGTGTGTGTGTGTTCGTATATATTATTCATCATTAAATGACAATTGGTACAGCCAATAACACCATGTTCAATATTTATGAGACTCTCACCTTCTGCTCACAAGTGAGGAGGAGGATGGCCAAGATGATGAAGAAAATTGGTTCAAACAAGACCCGTTAGTATCTCTACTGTCTGCTTATTTGTTTGGGTTAACGAGTAACACACGACAGACCGTGCTGTTATAAGGAAATAATGCACTCCGGGGTGGTGTGATACAGCGCAACGCACAGCGGAGTTGCCGCTACGACCGCCCCTTCCCCTGAAATTCTTTAGTTTCTTGCACCAGCACAATCTGAAGTGTGTTATTCTGCTTATACCACAGAGATTTGCCAAAGATTAAAATTTTTAATTTATTAATGAACGAAACGTCACGCATTTTAACAATTCTTTGTTAGATATAACATTGTTGAACGTCTGAGAGACAAGTTAGTTCCTGTACCAACCTACATTATAGCTGCAATAAACAGTCATTCTCTTTCTCTCTCTCTCTTTCTCTCAAAAAATGCAACCTGTCATATTACCGAGAAACCATAAGGTGTAAACTCCACTGTCTTGAAGACTTTCCTGTGCTGAGAAACATTGACTTTTACAAAGCTTACAACCGAGACTCCTTCCATAAATGTTAAATAACATGTCTCCTAAACAAAAAGTTCACCACATCAATGACTATACCTTTTACTTTCTTAAACACCACCACATTTTTTAAATCTGTTTATTATTAGAGTCAGATTATGTGGAGTGTCTGTTGTACAAGTCCCTGTGTATGAGCTGTTGCTATAGAAACAATAATGCATTAGAATGAGCGCATTAATATAATCCTATCATTCATGTTACAGCCGGAACTACTGTCTGAGCCGTGCCGTTGTACAAAAATAATTCAACCCCACTGTGGTATAGACCTTGAAGTGCTCCCACCAAGATGAGGTTCACGCAAGTTCATAGCAAAGACAAGTTAGTTAAAGCAAGAATAAGGTTTTGTCACAAGCTGACACCAAATACAGTTCCAATACAGAAGGTCACTAACAAAGTGTACGCTCTCCTTCTAACTGAGTTAAACCGGAACCAAACGATGTGTTGCACCTTTTCAGAGTGAAGACAAAGACCTCAGCGAAATATGGCCTCTCAGCACAACCGCGGCTAGTAGACATCATCGCTGCGGTGCCACCCCAGTACCGACGAGCCCTCGTGCCAAAGCTGAAAGCCAAACCCATTCGCACAGCCAGTGGGGTACGGATTCCTCTTACCAAAGTTATCACAGAGTCTATGACCGATTCAAAGTGTGAACAGAGGCTCCAGAATTATTAGCACCTCTCCTAAAGATGGGTAAAAAGTTCTAAAAAAATTTTTGTGGGTAACTAGCTTCATCACAAAGAGGAAAAATATCTTTTTAATTAATTTATTTAATTATTCATTTATTTATTTTTGAAACAAAACCACATCACCATTATTGACACCCCTAGAAATTCTTATGAACGATGTAACTGAAGGTTTCTGTTTATATTTTACTTTTTCTGTTTTTAACTTGAGTGGTTAGGGAGTCATCCATGACTTCTGACACAGAGGCCAGATTCCCTTAGGCATTCAACAGTGGAAAGATTAGGGAATACACAACTTAAATGAGAAGTGTTGTAACCTTCATAAATCAGGCAATGGCTATAAAAATAGCTGCGTGGAAATGCTCATATCCAGTTATGGCCATAATAATGAAAAGTTTAAAACAGCTGGAGCTGTAATGAATCTGTCTGGAAGAGGACGCAAGGGCATTTCACCCCCACGCAGACGACGAGAAAGCGGGTTAAAGACGCAACATTCCTCCAAGGGTCACGGTTGGATATTTGCAGAAGATGATGGGTCACAGAGTTTCCAAATCTCCAATTAGACACCACCTTTATGCCAACAAACTATTTGGAAAGTATATCTGAAGGCTAGACGTTACTGAAGCTTAGATTGGAACTGGGTTTCTATGGCAAGCTGAGATAACAGTAGAGCTTTTTGGCAACAAACACTCAGGGTGGGTTTAGTGTGAGAAGAATGACAGTTATACTGATAAAAAAAAAAAAAAAGCCTAATCCCCATTATGAAGTACGGTGGAGGATCAGTGATGTGAGGCTGTTTTTTTTTTTTTTTTTTTCTCCAAAGACGCTGGGAAGCTAAATCGAAGTTGCTTCTGATTCAGTTCACTTCAATTTTATTTGTGTAGCGCTTTTTAACAATGGACACTGTCACAAAACAGCTTTACAGAAATAAATACATTCCAGATATAAATTTTAAATTGATAAATTCACCCCTAATGAGCAAGGCAGAGGCGACGGTGGAGAGGAAAAACTCCCTGAGACGATATGAGGAAGAAACCTTGAGAGGAACCAGACTCAAAAGGGAGCACATTCTCATCTGGGTGACACCGGATAGTGCGATTAATTAATAATTTCCCATTATTTACATATGCTGTTGTTCTGCGAAATAATATTTTTAGTTATTGGCTTAGACGTGAGTCAAAATAACGTCCACTTCTGCCTCTGAGAAATTCCTTTTCTTTTATTTTGTTCTCATTTCATGCTTTCATGGCCCTGTGAGCTTTACCTTATATGGAGTTTTGTGGGCGTCGCTAAATGCAAATGAGCTGTGTCATGCACACACTTTGCACTTCACGGGTGATTGTCACTCATCAGTATACGCACGTGAGTACGAAATAAATAAGAATTACTGTAACTTTTGTAACTCTGGTGTAAAGATTTAGTTCAGGTTGGCCTATGAAAATATTTAAACACCTCTTTATTTAAAATTTGATAAATTGATTGAGGTTGATATTAGGATCCATGGCATCATGGACCACAGGATGTACCAGGAGCGAGACGAAAATGTGTCTATCTCTGCCAAGAAGCTAGTCAAAGCTCACCCTCTGACCTAAACCACATTAAAAACCTGTGGAGCTGAATTGAAGAGCGAGATCACAGGAGAGACGCTGGAGGATGTGGAAAGATGGTGTATTGAGGAATGCTCTCAGATTCCTTACTCCGTGTTCTCCAATCCCATAATGTATTATAGAAATCTCAGTGCTGTTGGCAAAGGGAGAAAGTACTAAATCCAGGAGTGCCAATAATCATGTGGATTTGTAAAAAAAAACCAAAAAAAAAAAACAATTTTCTTATTTCCTTAGAACGCATTTACATTAACTAAAAGTTTGATCGGTGTGTAAGATTGACCTAATTAACCAGAAACACATTCTTCATTAAATATATTACCCATCTTTACCCAGGGTGACGGTGATTCTTGAGCTGACTGTATGTTTATGTATAAATTCTAATGATTTGTAAGTGAATTCCTGAAAAGTTAGTGGAGAAAAAAGTGACTTGTTACATGTTTATGTATGTACACGATTAATCTTGTGAATATTCAGAAGAGATGCATGAAGTAGGAATGTACCAGTCAGTCAAGAGGCAGATCCTGCTGTCAAACACTGGTATTGGATTGGTGTTGATGCTGTTATTTTCTAATTCAATCAAATTTTGATCAAGTTCAGCTGTGAATGCTTGTGATGTTGACGAACACAGCAGAGATCGTGCACGTAAGCAGAGATCACGCATTGTGTGATAGAACGTTGTACACTGCTTTACATAATGTGAACACAAGCAGAAGCTGCAGAGAGTCAGCCAGCTTCGTATATATAAGTATCTGATATCGATATTGTATTTAAAAAAAAAAAAAACCTGATCAGTGAGCAAAAAGATTACAAGATGTCAGCCAAACACCGTCACGGAGAATCTGCTACTGCATGTGCTGTTATCATTTGTTCAAAATAATCTGTATCCCTCACATTTGATCATATCAGCGCACCATCTTTGCACCTCAGACAAGGTTTAAATCTTCTTTTTTTTTTAGATCGCTGTCGTTGCGGTGATGTGCAAGCCCCATCGCTGTCCTCACATCAGTTTCACAGGGAACATTTGTGTGTAAGTAGATGTACAGTGGATATAAAAAGTCTACACACACCCAGGTTAAAATTGCAGGTTTTTGTGGTGTAAAAAAAATGAAACCAAGATAATTCATGTCAGGTCTTTTCCCGCCTTTGCCAAATCAAACCTTTGCAAAACACTTGCAGTAACCTGGTTGTATAAGTGTGCACACCTCTTAACTAATACTTTGTTAAAGCATCTTTTGCTTGTAATACTGCACTCAGTCTTTTTGGGTAAGAGTCTACCAACTTAGCATATCTTGATTTGGTCATTTCATTTCACTCTCCATTGCAAAAGTGCTCCAGATCTATCAAATTGCATGTCATTCCACGGGTTTTCGATAGGATCTAGATCGGGGCCATTCCTAAATCAGCTTCTTCTGAAGCCATTCCTTTGTTGACTTTGGATTTGTGCTTTGGGTCGTTAATTGTGCCGGAAGGTGAATTTTTTCTTCATCTTAAGCTGTCTAACTCTATCTGGACTCGAGCTCCAGTCCCAGCTGAAGAGAAGCATCTCCATAGCATGATGCTGCCACCACCATGCTTCACCGTGGGCATGGTGTTCTTTAGGCGATAAGCTGTCTTGTCCTTGTGGCAAAACATATCTTTTAGAATTATGCCCAAAAAGTTCTACCTTGGTTTCAGCAGACCACATAACACATTATGCCACATGGTTTGGGGTGAAGCAGGTGGGCCTGGAAAGCGCTTCCCACTAGCCACCCTACCCCACCCCACAGGCCAGACATGAATATGCGAGGATGTTGTTGCATGCATGGAGTGACCAGCACTTGCCAGATATTCCTGCAGATCTTATAATGTTAAAGAGCCTCATTTGGATAGTTATATATTATTCTATAGTTATATATTATTGGAAAGCACAGCTTTATGATTTGTTCACTTGCCTTCCACATCACTGGCTGTGTGTACTTCATCATTTGTCTCACTTTGACTGATTTTAGTGCTTTTTCTGCTCATGGTAACAGATACTGTCCGGGTGGTCCTGACTCTGATTTTGAATATTCCACACAGTCTTACACAGGCTATGAGGTAATGAGCGGTCTCACACTGTCCTCACTGCTCATGCTTTTCAATCCAGTTTGATTCTTTGTGATGTTTTGGGTCCTTGTCTCTGTCCTAGCCAACGTCTATGAGGGCCATCCGAGCACGCTACGATCCCTATTTACAGACAAGACACAGGGTGGAACAGGTGAGGCACCTTCCATCGACACCATCTCACTATTTTTACTTATGTATACTTGAGCATAGTCCAGTGCAGAAGTTTGCATACCCTTAGGACAAAATGAAAAGATTAGTTTATAGCAACAAGGCTTTTTTTTTTTTTTTTTTTTAACATTATCATTACAAGTAACAGAAGTTGTGCGTGAGAGCTCAGATGTTGAGGTCGTAACAAAAGTTTGCGATACGTTTTGGATTATTAGTGGAAATACACAAATTTTAAATTTCAATATCCATATTTTTCCGTAGAAAATGTTCAAATAGTGATATATTACGTTTTACTTTTTTTTTTTTCCATTCAGAAGCCATGAAGCGATGGAACCTTTGCCCATCAGTGTATTTTCAGCACATTTTTATTTCCTTTCTCATTTATTTTTTATCATTTTTAAGACTGCATATACATTTACCAGACACTTTAATAGGTACACCTGCTCATTCATACAATTATCCAATGAGACATCGCCTGGTCTTCACCTCTCCAGTTAAAGTGAGCCTGTGCCCACTGAAGCTCCATATTCCTAATCTCGGCTGAAAGGACTGGAACTTGATGTGGTCTTCTGCAGTTGGAGATGTAGCTCATCCACCTAGGCTTAATGAGCTGTGCATTCTGAGATGCTTTTTTGCTCATCGCGGTTGCAAAGAGTGATTAATTGAGTTCTTTCTGTCTGCTCGAAACTCTGACCTCTTCGTTCAACAAGGCGTTTCCACACACAAAAAAAATCCCAGCAGTTTCTGAAATGCTCCAACCAGCCCATCTGGCACCAACAAAGTCACTGATATCACATATTTTCCCTCATTCTGATGTTTGATGTGAACATTAACCGAAGCTCGTGACCTGCATCTGCATAATTTTATGCACTGCGCCGCTGCCACATGATTGGCTGATTAGAAAATTGCATTGAGTAGGTGTATAGGTGTTCCTATTAAAGTGAACAGTGGGTGTATTTGTAGGAGGGATGAAGTGTTTTCTTTGAAAAAAAAATCTTTATTTCCACGATTATGTGTGTGTGTGTGTGATTTGTGTTTTGTGCTTTTATGTTTATTGCCGTTCATGTAATGGATAAATACAAATTATGGCCGTTACTTTAGAATTTTATGTTTTTTTTTTTTTTTTTTTTTTTTTTTTTTTTACTACATTATAAGAGCGAGAATCTCATCAAGTGTTTTTTTTGTGTAACTGTGTGTAGCTGAAGCAGCTGGGCCACAGCGTGGATAAGGTGGAGTTTATTGTGATGGGCGGCACATTCATGGCTCTGCCTGAGGACTACAGAGATTACTTCATCCGCAACCTGCACGATGCGCTGTCAGGACACACTTCTAACAACGTAGCCGAGGCCGTCAGGTACGAGTGTGTGTGTGTGAGTGAGTGAGTGACAGAATCGGGCCACTCTCAGTATCAGCCACCACTCCTGACTCAGACTATAAAGAGTTTAATGCCACCAGAGGGCATTATGTGCAGAGAATAATGGAGCAGTGTTGGCTTAGTGAATACGGAGGGGAATTTTTGGATGAGTGTTTGGATTTGGTCATGGATAATCCTTAGCTCTTTCACGAGTCAATGACGAGACACCAAATATCGGATTACGGCAAAGGCTCATGCATATGTTAGCTGTACCGGAAAACATGCATTCTTCTACTTTTGTGTTGGTTTGTAGTGCAGGGTTACCGCGTTTCCTCCATATTTTAAATCTGGTTTTGAGCTCGGCATATCTTACAGTACACGCTCACCATTTACCTAGAAGACTCGGTGGAGTTGAAGAGTGAAGCGTGCCGTCATAGGAGCACGCAAATCTTTATAACCTAATAGCACAACACTCTCCATTATTTATTATCGGAAATGTGTCTTGTCCTGAGGCGGGCAGATGTCAGTAAAAGGCCAAGAGGAGGCGAATCCGTACGGTTTTGGAGAGGTTGTGCTAACAAGAACAGCTGTGCTGGCTCAGAGGAAATGGAGAAAATCACTGGTTATGTCCATGTCCTAATAACTGACTCAGCTCATGTAGTGCTCACTTGTTGTCTATTTCCAAACCGTAATAAACAAAACAGTAGGAACCGAATCAGAGGCCCTACACCAGAGCTTATTAGTCATGCTACGCTGGCTCAGTGATTTTTTTTTTTTTTAAAATAGATTTTTTTTTTTTTTTTTTTAGAGATTTTTGTGGACAGTCTTCCAGCATGGGTGCAGCTGCTTCGGTTTTGCTACCGGTTTATTTCTCACTCATTTGACATTTGCGAGAGCTGCTATAATGGACATTAAGACACTATAATGGACAATAAGACGTGTCGTGTCATAAAATGTCAAGTTATCGTTTCCAAAAAGTCCATCATTTTTCACCAAAGCAATAAAATGTAGAGCAATGAAGCCCTACAAAGCTAAAAACAAAGTAACTATGCTAACACTGACACTGAGAGAATAATCGCTCCCGAAGTGTCCAGAAAAATGGCTTATAGGTGTTTCACCTTTCCACCTTGTAGACTGTTCCACCTCTTTTTTTCTTTTTTTTTCTTCTTTTTTTCAGAACAGCACGTTTGAACAGTATCACTACTTCCTCTCAGTATAAAAAAGAAATCTGTATTAGTTGTAGTTATTGTTATTAAGACGGCTGTAATGATTCATATAGTTAATATCAGGAGTCAGTAACTTAAAAAACAACAACTGGGTGTTTGACTACAAACACCAAAAATATATGGCATCAAAACGTCTAGAGAAAAAAAATGAAGCATGTGATGTGATGGTGTGTGAGCCGGCTGTTCGGAAATGTTTCAATTTCATATGATTTCTCAAACATAATCATTTCTGTTTTTTTTTTTTTTTTAAATATAGTGATGCACCAGTCTGATATTGGTATTAGAGCTGATGCTGGCCTGAAATCCTGGATAGTTATCAGATTTGACATATTTTCTGACAGATCATGCATGAAGGCAGGAGCCTGCAGATGTTCCGCTCTGTTACTGTCAGGATATCAGTTGATATTCAGAGCTCTGATTTTGGTGGTTGTATCAAATGGGGCTTTACATAAAGTATTCTTAGATAATAAGTCCAGAGGTGCCAGCATGTACAGTTTAGCTGTATCATTTACGATTTTTGACCTCTCGCTATGACGGGAGACGCCTGAAAACACCCCTTTCCTCTTTCCTAGCTAAAGCAGCAGTCTGACCGAACAAGATCAAATTCGCCTGGCAGAAACGCCAGTTAACTAAATTGGAGAGAACGCGGGACGTGAAAAATAAGCCACAAAACATCAGGCCACAGTGGAGCTGGTCATTGGGAACACGGAACCTCTGCCTAGCCGTTTTCTTTGTTGCTTGGAGCACAGCTGGAAAAAAAAACAAAACAAAAACCTTGTTTCATTCACAAACATACACTATTCTGCCTGCTAGGATTTTCTTTTTATCAGTGTTGACAACTCTGTATGTATCTATTGCTTTCCAAATGATCTACTGTAAGTATCTAAGCTCTCCAGCAAATGCGGATCCAGGACTATCTCCTGCCTGAACCCCTGAGAATGAGGCAATGAGTTTATTTTAAAGGCTTCTGTAAAAAAATATATATATTATTTATAAGCGCCTTTCACGGTACCCAAGGACACTGTACAGTTACAAGAAAAAACTACAAAAAAAATCAGTCATTAGTAGTAAGTAAAACAAATTAAAAATTCGAATTTATAATATAACAGACAGTAATAAAGGTAAACAAAATGGGATGGAAATGAGAATAAAAGGGGGAAAATTGCATGTGTATATAGAACTATGATGAAAAAAAAGAGAAGCAACGTATACTTAATGGCTGCACACTCACAAAATACAGTCAAGTGTGCCAATACTTTTTTTCCAGAAGGCGCATATAGTTGTTTTTTGTGGGGCACTAGGTAGGGCATATAGCACCATCATGTTGTACCCTATGTAGGACACAAACAAAGGGAATAGGAAGCCATTTGGGATCCCTGATGGTGGATTTGACTAGGATCTTGTGAAGGAATGAAGCTAAATAGAAATCCTGTGAGTCGACGAATAAAGAGTAAAGACTTTGCCAGACATTATCTACACTTCTGAACATTTTTGTGCAAGTAGAGACGTAACTGCAGCCAGAGATGTTCTTCAGGACCATCCTGGCTTCGCTCCTGTGGTAAGAAGGGCAAGAAGGAAAACCTCAGCACTTGGTCGTACGGTGGTGTAAATAGCAACAACGTGCAGGATTGCGGTTAGTTTGCCAAACCTCGTCCAGTGGAAAGGCACTGTTGGGTGACATTCCACGCAGGACTGTTGTGCTGTAGATGGAGCTGCCGCTAGACTCAAACTCCAGCCGCTTCTGTCCCGTATCACTCAAAAGGACAGAGACGCTGCAGAGGAACTTGGTTATAGGGAACCATTTTACATATAAATGTAAGTCCGATTTCTCTAGAAAGTGGGGATTTGCTGCTCATCTGCATTGCTGTGTTATCAGCATGCCTCACTTCTCTCGGTTCTGTAGTGACATTTTCCTGAATCAAAACTCAGCGCAGATGGTTTATAGAGACCAGGACGCTCCCCGCGTCAGATCACGCATCACTAAAGCAGTATTTCTGTATTTCCGTCCTTTCCCTGCTCTAGTCGTACCAATTGGTCTAATCTGGGAAAGCTGCCTATGTATATTATGCATTAGATTAGATCATTTGTTTATAGTTTATCAATGCCATGTTTGTTTGTTTGTTTGTTGTTTCTTTGTTTAAGAATTCCCATTAAGTTAATTTGTCCAGAATTGAATCCATGGCATTATCTGCCTTCGATCTTTCTTTGGTACCCTTGAAAAGCCAGTATTGATCGGCCACTAGGTTAATTCATCCTTTATCTGTGCAAAGTAACCAAGCTTTATCTCCAAGCTTTTTGGCAGAGCTTGAAATGTTTTTTTGTTTTGTTTTGTTTTGTTTTTTTTCTTCGGTGGCCCTTTTACTTCATTAACGTGTGTAACATGGTTTATCTCCACATGCTCTTTCTGTCTTTTTGAGTGGAAGCTGTGACTCAGACGCAGCTGTGGCATCAGGTTTATAGTGATGAGAAATAATTGCTAGATGCACACAGCCTGTCACTGCTGGCCCTAGTTTAGTTTATTACAGACATTTATCTATGTATTTATTTTCTGGCTGCCAATAAGTGTAAGTGTGTGTGTGTGTGTGTGTGGTAGGAGGCAGTGTGTCCTCAGGATTACTGGCCCACCACATTTTATCAGCGGGTTTGTTAAGATGACACGATTGCAGTAATTGTTCTGGCTGCTAATCAGGAAAAGTCGAGCGAGGCGACAGTTCGATTTCAGCTACAGACCTTATCTCTGCTGTGTGTGTGTGTGTGTGTGTGTGAGAGAGAGAGATAGAGATAGAAAGTGAGACAGAAATTCCATTTAATGCAGAAGGAGAGGGACAGCTGACTTTTTCAGATCCTATTTTGAACCATTAACACACGAGATCCGTATCTTGGAGCTAAATAACGATTCCTAAAGATGAAGCCCAAATCAGCGCAGGAGAAAGTCACGACTAATGATCGCATACGGAACAACAATCGGTCCCGTCTTCACCCCCCTTAAAATTTAAGATTCGCTCGAACCTCCGGACTTTTTCGGTATACAGTGTGAGGTCATTATGACTGTCCTGCTGCCTGCATTTTCAGAGACGAGTGAACCTTCGGGCTTGTTTTAGCCGAGCAGTCGATTTTCTTTCTTTTTTTTTTGTGTGTTTCCCCTTTTTTTCCCCCCGGCATATGTCTGAAGTTTAGACATAGATTTCTGAAGAATACTAACCAAATATCTGCTTTTTTTCGAGTGTTATGTCACTTGTTAAGTCACAAAAAAAGCTCATTTCAGTTAATTGAAACTTTAAATGAATTATGAATTAAGTCATTTAATAAACCTGTGTGCAATATAACTGAAATGGTTTGTGATTAAAATGCAGCTGTTGAAATCAGTCAAACCAACCATGAGATTTGATACTTTCATTACACAAATGTGTGAGAAAGATTCAGAGAACATGCTGTTCTCAGAGCCTTGATTATATTAGTATGGTTTTAGGTGGGTTTTTTTCTTTTCTTCTTCCTTTAAATAAACTGTGGAACAAAGCCGATCTTCCTCTGTTCACTTTTACTCATGCTATTATGTTTCATAATTCAAAATCAAGTGTGCGTATGTACGCATAGCCCCAGATAGAGGAACTGAACGTACTGTATCTTTTTCCTCAAGGTACTCTGAGCGCAGTAACACTAAGTGCGTGGGGATCACCATCGAGACGCGGCCAGACTACTGCCTGAAGAGGCACCTGAGCGACATGCTGGCGTACGGCTGCACCAGGCTGGAGATCGGCGTGCAGAGTGTTTACGAAGATGTGGCTCGCGACACCAACAGGTCCAACGTGTTTTTTTTTTTGTTTTTTTTTTCCTTTACAGAGTTACCGAAGTTAACTTTCCGAGTCAGTCGAGAAGGAGGTAGATGAATGACAAATGAATCGCGTTTGTTAGCAATTCTATCTAAGGCATCCAATTAAAAGTCGTTTAGCTGTTTAATGAAGTTGTTTGCACTTAACAGGGGGCACACGGTGCGAGCCGTGTGCGAGTCTTTTCATCTGGCTAAAGACGCAGGCTTTAAGGTGGTGTCCCACATGATGCCTGACCTGCCCAATGTGGGCATAGAGCGAGACGTGGAGCAGTTCATAGTAAGTAAACACACTACGGACCGCAGCCTCGTCTCTGCTGTTAAAGAGGAATAGCTATTTAAAAACAAGATAAGCATGCACACATGACAAAAAAACAAAAAACACCCCACACGCAGCCAATTTGCTTAACAAGCCCTTTGTTCTAATGAACATTACTTAAAATCTAGCACTGCAAATAAAAATGTTTCTTTTTTTTATCATTTGGTCTTGCCAGTTCCCAGAGGAAATCGCTATCTGCCCTCTTCCACATACACTCACCGAGCACTTTATTAGGAACACCTGTACTCTTACACAGTCATGCAGTTATCTAATCAGCCAATCATGTGGCAGCAGTGCAGTGTATAAAATCAAGCAGATGCAGGCCAACAGCTTCGGGTAATGTTCACATCAAACATCAGAATGAAGACATAGTGTGATCTCTGTGACTTTAACCGTGGCATGGTTGTTGGTGCCAGATGGGCTGGTTTGAGTATTTCCATCTCTACAGAACTCATCTTTAACTCATCCTTAACAAGCCAAAATGAATCAGCCTAAACATAACCAGCCTCGGTATCCTATGAAGTTGCTACCCATACAGTATTTTGCTACTACATCATATATCTCAAGCCCCTTCAGTGAAATGTACTATGAGGCTATAATGTTAGCTCTTTATTATATTTCATTCACCAAGCAAGAGCTTTCGCTATCATCAAGACTGAACGCTCTCTATCTGTGTACTGCACTGATTCAAAATACAGCTTAACGTTATTCATTTCAATGAAGCAGTTGTTCATTTAAAATTTTGTCCATACCAGTATGACTTTATTCTGATGAACTAAATAACTGTTTAGTCCACAAAGACATCTGATCAAGGCAGAAACCTAGTTGTCATCTTGTACACACTCAGGGGGGAAAAAAAAAAAGGGTACTAAACTGTACTTTTCCCTTGTCACAGGGAACTTCTGTGCCTTTAGTGTGTCTTTTTATTAAAAGATTACTTTTAGTAATATTTTAGCTAGAAAGGTGACTGTAGTGTACTGCTCTAGAAGCTAATTAAAGTGGTCTTTAAGGTCCAGTTTTATGCCTTAAATCATTTTAAAGGTGTTCTGCATTCACATTAGCATGTGACAGTTAATGGTACAGTTTACTTCCTAGTCGGCGGCCGAGTTACCAGTTACGACTTTCAGCAAAAGTGCTGCGGCAAAGAGCAAGACGTCTTCACTGCATTCCTTTCCCAAGTGGATGTTTGCTACAATTAACATGTTGAAACATGTTGCTTAGTTAAACAGTTACTCTGCAGTTCATTTTTGTCTGTTTTTGATTCTCGCTGATCTATCATATTCTCTTCAATCGGTGCTTCTTTAAATTTACGTGGACGGCATTTAAAGACATTTATCGAGCAGTTGATGCAAAAGAATGACTCTACAATATTCTAATGAAGCTGAAGTTAACTGGCAGGTTTTGTGATCGTAACGCGCACGCTCTGAAAAAGGCCGTAATTCAGCATTTATGAAAAGCTAGACTAATGTACAAGGGGCTACTCTATTAAACATTTTCATCATAACTAATCCTTTTACAGGACAGTTAGCTAAGATGTCGGCTTTTAAGCTCTCAGTGAGGGTCGGGATGTTTGTCAGCAAGATGTTTTGCCAAGTTTCTAGGTGGTCATCTGTACAGTAGGCAGAGGATCCCCTCACACTTCACTCTTTGAGCCATGAGTTTATCACGTTATTATACTGCGTGTGCGGTTTGGTCGCTGCGCACTCTTGATTAGCGGCATGTGTAACGGGATACTTCCAGGGAAAATACTGTCACTGTCTAAATAAAGAACCAAAAGTATTGCAAGTATATATGTATATTGTGTATCTCTCCTGCATTGTACCATGTTCTTTTTTTTTTTTTTTTTTTTTTTTTTTTTTTTTTTTTTTAAAAAACGGTTTAGTTTTTTTTTTTAAAAAAAAAAAATTGGTTTGGAAATAGATGTGTGATGTTAAAAAAAAATAAATGGCGTTAGTAAA
>CM075021.1:1955880-1968415 GCA_037576675.1 Pangasius sanitwongsei | reverse complement strand
AGAAGATAGGGATAGGTGGAGAGTGATGATTCGCTGTGGCGACCCCTGAAGGGAAAAGCCGAAAGAAGAAGAAGATGTTCAGTGTTAAATTTCCCATTACAAAACAAACAACTAAATGAAGGAAATGGATGAATAAATGAATGAATCAAGAGTCATATTCACTGCCTCAACAAATAAGAGCTCAGAGCTTTGGTTCCGGTGCACACATACGGCATGTTTATTACAATCGCCTGCGAGTTTATGAGCCGCTCTTGGCAGAAGTACAGAAAACTGACATGGCTATCTACTGAACCAGATGTAAATATTGCTTGTGTCCAGCGGCGAGAGTTTCCTGTCCAGCTTTGGATGGACAAACCTACTGGTAGGTTTTCTACTATATTTATAACAGCATTTATATTTGCTAAGGATTTCGGCTATTAGAGTAAGAACATGTCAGTAAATCATTCATTCAAAGCACGCACAAGCCGTCATTCACACATTCATACATCTGCTAGGAAAACGTAGCTACCGCTTTCTGGTAAAGTATTGGGAGCTGGTACAATGTAAGAATAATGAATACACATATTCTTCCTTACAAAATTGGTGTGTCGAACTGTGAGTGATCTCAGGAGATCAGCAGTTTCTGAAATACTCAAACCAGCTCATCTGGCACCAACACCCATGCCACGCGCGTCAGACATGGTGCTTTGTAACGTTTTCCGGCACGGGTCTTCAGGACAGAGGAGTTTACACTTTCCAGTGTCTTGATAAAACGACAAGCTGCGTCAGAGACAGAGAGAGAGAGAGTTGTGGAGTTGAGATGGCTTGGGACTGTGATTGCTGTGGTGGCTTTGGGGCTGCGGTTGCCACGAGCAGTTTTGCACTCAGGTCTCCATCAGTGGACAGTGGATAGATTTAACAACCCAGACTTCATGTGAAAACTGTGATGAATTTACTGGTTGCACTATTTGTCCATTTAGTACACTGTTATAAAGGGAATTATTTATAATCACACTATCCGTTATCACCCAGATGAGGATGGGTTCCCTTTTTGAGTCTGGTTCCTCTCAAGGTTTCTTCCTCATGTCGTCTCAGGGAGTTTTTCCTCAACACCTTCGACTCTGGCTTGCTCATTAAGGATAAATTCACATATTTACAATTTATTTTGGTTTAATTTCATTTGAATGTATTTATTTCTGTAAAGCTGCTTTGTGTCAATGTCCACTGTTAAAAGCGCTACACAAATAAAACTGAGCTGAATTGAATTGAACATTGCTGTCACATAACAGGAACTAACTTGTCTCTCAGACGTTCCACAACATTAAGTCTAACTCTAACCTGTTAAAAAGCGTGATACATCATTCACTAATAAATGAAACACTGTAACTGTTGGCAAATGGCTGTGCTATAAGAGGAAGAACACACTCCACAGTCTGTCATGTGCTATTCCACAAACATTAATCAGTATCGGTATATGTTAACTGTTATACAAATTTCTTTATTAAATAACTTAATCTGTTTATTATTAGCCCCATGTGAACAAGTGAAGAAGTTGTTTAATAATCAACTGTTTTATCTTGTTTGCTCTCGAGCCTTTGTTTTGTCTGTAGTGATCTGGTAGCTTTAATTACAAAACCATTCACCTAACAATGCGACATGAGACAGTGAATAACCGGAATGCGTGTGCACTTGTTCTCCATGGTGCCGTGAAATGAGTAATATAGAATATAAACACGTTGCTATGCAACTACAGGTTGCACAATCGTGACATTTTTTTGCATAGTGCACAGAAATTGTGATTTTTGTCACTTCAGTGGGTTTCTATGGAGTGCAAAATATACAAAAACACAAAGCATAAAACAAGAGCTGCGCTTCACTGATGTTTCTCTGATGCAGCTGGAGTGGATCGATACGCTTTGAAAACGGAATTGAATGAGGACTTGATGCGACCTGTGACGCTACCAGTGTGAAGGATTGAATTACCCATGCATTACCTTGATCACTGGGCCAGTTTCAGTTAGGCAGACGAGCACGTTGGCCGGTTTCAAATCTCGGTGCACTATTCCCAATCCATGCAGGAAAGTCATGGCGCTACTGAGCTGCCGAACCACCTCGTGATTCCTCTGGATGTCTGGACACCTTGACAGCATGTACTGGTTCAGGTCTCCGCCATCGCAATACTCCATCACCAGCCACAGAGCCAAGCTCCGTTTTGGCAACTTCTCTGTGGATGTCAGTCTCCTCCTAGACCTGTCTGCGTTTCTTGCTTGACTTTTAGAGTCCTTGTCCACTACCCTTCCTTTGAGGGCACTCTCCACGAGGTCCAGCGGCAGCGTGTCCGATTTCAGCGGCTGCAGCGTTTTAGGGCCGGTCTGCAGCAGGCAGTTGTGGAGGGTGATGACGTTCGGGTGACTCCTGGCAGTGGTTCTCATGGCCCAAAGCTCCTGCAAGTAGAGCTGAATGCTTTCTGGGCTGCAGCAGGGCAGCCGTTTGATGGCCACCGTGTCTCCGCTGCAGCCCCACCAGCCTGTCTCCATCACATGACCCTCAAATACCACACCATAGCTGCCTCGACCCACTTCCCGCTGCAGCCTGTACACCTGCTCCATGACAGATGGTTCTACCCTCACCGGGTTATATGTGGTGCACCAGTGTCTTGGGCGATGAAGGTTTTGTTTGTTTGAGCTGCAATAACAGGAAAAAGATGTTCACCTCAAACCACAGTAGATCGTGTCAACACCAAATTTAGCTTTCCAAATAGGCCAGGGGCTAATATTAACATCACCAAAAGTCTGAGCTGATATTTTACTGAAAGGCACACTATAAACTAAATTCTAGGATTGAAATTTGTCTTGATTTCATTTGAACATGTATGTGATGTGGGTGGTGCAATCGTTTCCAGAGCCAGGTAATTCACGCATGCACCTGAGAAAGATTTCATCCTAGCCCCACATGCCACTTTCATATCATCCTCACAGAGCATGTAAACAGGGGAACTCCTGGCTCATGCTAAATATTCAGCATTAAATACTGTTACTATTTTGCAAAGATGTAACATGTAAATATTGCTGGTGCTGTTAAACATTGTGTAAATAAGCTCATTGCTTTGGTTACATCTGCTTCTCTACTGTTTATTTACGCAATAAATAAAATATCATGTACTGTATGGCTTTAACTATTTTGATATTAAGGGTGGGGTCTAACTGATAAACTAATGCAAGTTTTCCACTGGTCACGGAAATTCAACCATAAAAATATACAATATTTTAAAGTCATACCACAGTGTTGCAGAATTCTCAATTCTGATTGGTCAGAAGATGCTCTCGATGGTGTAATTTAATTTGAAATATATTGTAAACTGTTATAATAAAGTTTCAGTAAAGAAAGTGGAGACATGGGGGGAAATACGTACTGTATATGTGAAGGGATGTGGGTTTGTGAAAATGCACCAGAAGTTACTGTGACTGAATTCTTAAAAAAAACAAAACAAAACAGAACAGATTTTGACCTAAATTTTGTTTTTCTGCCAATAATATAAAATATTGACACCTTTACATTAATAAAACAGAACAATATTTTACCAAAATGACATGGATTTCTTTTTATTTAGCCTACTTTCTAACCTTGCCTTGGATATCTGCCTGCAAAGATGACACGTGGTAAACATTATTTAGCTAAACAAGTGTTCATTTCTCACAAATTGATCAATTTTGCATAGCACCACCCCCTGGCGAAACGTACAGCCCACAGCGGCAAACCTTTAACATGTTTAAATGCCCTAATAAAAAAGCCAAGTGAACAGAATTGACTGAATTATTAAGCAACTATTCCCCTGTGATGTAACAGTGATCGGTCGAGTACAGAGATGACGATGAGGCTCGGGATTTTGTCCTCGGGTGATGAGACAGAGACTGACGTGGATCTTGATGATAAACAAAGTGAGAACTCATATTCCACTGCGAACCTAGAATTCTTTAAAGATTAATCAGTGATATAGGTATCCCGTCAGTAGATCAGATTAGAAATGGAGAGGTAGGCATGGTGTCGCTCAGTGGAACTGGAATGAAATCTTTTCACTTTTGGGGGGGAAACAAGATTTTATAATGCTGTCAAACTTTACTTGTGCTTGTGATACGTGCAAATAAGACTCCAGTTTCAGTTCAGCAAAAGTGTCGTGTTGAGAATTATGCATAGTAGGAAGTAGGAAACACACACACACACACACACACACACACACATATATACATACACACACAGTACTATGAAAAAGTCTCAAACAATTTTTTAGCTAGTACAAATTTTGTTTTAGATGTTTTTATGACTTTGCATTACTGATTCAGTACAAAAAAAAAACATTTTAGATTAGATTACTTTTCCAACAAAAAAAAATGAAAATGTTACAGAAGTGTTTTTTTTTTTTTTTTTTTTAAACTTCAGTAAAGACAGCAACATCTTATACAACAGACCACTTTTCAGACAAAAGCACAATGAAGACTGCTGGGTTTTGCATGAAAAACAAAACAAAACAAAACAAAACAAAACAACACAAAACAGTCAGAGTCTCCAGGAGAACTGTGGCAGGTTCACCAAGATGCTCAGGAAAACTCATAAAAGTGCACAAATGATACCTGAGGCTGCTGATTGTTTAAAATTACACCAAATACTGACTTTGTTTATTACTGATTACTTTATAATAGATTTTTTTTTTGATGTTGAATTTCATCAGTGTCACTGTTTTTGCAGGTGTCTGTGCTTTACTGCAGGTCTTTGCATGTGTCTAATGTGACTTCTGCACAGTACTGTATATAAATGAGCAAAATGTTTAAAAGCAGTCTGAAACTATGCTTTAGATTTATAGGACATGTGAAGAAGAAGCTTTTCTTCAGGGACAGAGACAGCACTACTCTTAACTCTTAACAGCTCTTAACTAACCACAGTGAGAACATGAGGCAGTGTAAGCTGCACATTCACACTGCTGGACTTCCACCAGGAAGGAAAAGTCAGCACCTTGTTAAATAATAACGCCTTGTTGCTTTACTCACCCATGAAAAAAAGTTCAGGTGAACGTTGTCGAAGCTCTGCTTTTGTTAAAAACCCATCATATAAAACAATAACATGTGCTTCCTCGCGCGCAGGCAAAACGCTTCCTCTAAATCAAATGTATACAAAATATCATCCGCCTCTGGACTCAGCGGAAGTTGCGACCTTTCAGAGCTTCCCGCCTTCAGCCGAAGCTGCGCTCCTATTGGTCACACTGTGTTTCCTGTTCCCGTGTGACCAATAAGCGTCGACATCGTCACTACGGATTCAAACCGACCAATGAAATGAAGTAACGATACAAACAGGTTGGTTTCTCCAAAAACAAACAAACAAAAACAAACAAACAAGCAAATAAATAAATAAAAAAATCTAACAGCAGTGGAAGGTGAGCTCATAAATATCTGTTCAGAGTGTGAGCAGACATGTTGGTTTGACGTCATTTTAAACATCTGAAACATCTTAACATAAGGCATTGTATCTCAATTTAGTTTGAAGTAACAAAATCAAATTGAGTAATTAGCCAAACAAATATGAGATATAAATCCTTATATACATACATATTAATTATATGAAGTAATTCAAATAATATTAATATGCATCCTCTGTACTGCTTGTCCTACACAGGGTCTCGGGGAGCCTGGAGCCTATCCCAGGGGACTCGGGGCACAAGGCAGAGGACACCCTGGACGGGGTGCCAAACCATCACAGGGCACAATCACACACACATTCATATAGTACGGACAATTTGGAAATGCCATTCAGCCTACAACGCATGTCTTTGGACTGGGGAGGAAACCAGAGTACCCGGAGGAAACCCCCAAAGCACGGGGAGAACATGCAAACTGCGCACACACCGGGCACAGGAGGGATTCAAACCCCCCAACCCCAGAGGTGTGAGGCAACAGTGCTAACTACTAAACCACTGTTCCCCCTATAATATGAATAATTCCTAATAAATACATGAAGTAAAAAAAAAGTTAGTACAATTTTTTAAAAAGAATTTTTAAGAAGAAAACAAAAAAAATGTTTAAGGACAAGACTCTGAAACACATTAAATATGTCTGTATTGAAATGTTGTGACTGCGATTTTGGTGTTAATTTGTTGCTGTGTTTTCATTATTCTTGTGCAAAGTTAAGTGATTGCTGTGCTGATGTTATAGGGAGTCAGTGCTACTTCTAGCACAGTTACAATGGTGTTTAATAAAAGAAGAAGAAAAAAAACAATCTCAAACTTAAGCAAGAACCCCACTTACAATTTTCCATTTTACTTTCATGTTGTTGTTCTTTCAGCTGCTCCCGTTAGGGGTCACCACAGTGGATCGCCTTCCACTGTCCACATATTGATTTGGCCCAGGTTTTACACCAGATGCCCTTCCTGACACGACTCTCCCCATTTATCCAGGCTTGAGAGTGCACTAACCTGCACACCCCCAGTGGCTGGGGTTACGAGATGACGAGTATGATGGAGCTGATGGTGGTATAAGCATGAAAGCTAGAGAAGATAAAGAAATCACATAGGACTAAGCACTAAACCCGTTAAAATGGAGGGACAATAAACAGTAAATATTAATGATCTATATAAAAGATATACTGCACAGTATAATGTAATATGATGTTTGATGCATTGCACAGGCACCATCGCGGGGCACCATGCCCAGTATTCACACACTTATTGACACCTAGGGGCAATTCAGCCTTGCCAGTACACCTTCCTGAATGTTTTATGGAAGGTGGGAGGACATCAGAAAAACCCCACCCAGATTGTTGTTTTGTAAATGTGTGTGTTATTCAGTTTAGAGAGAGTCTAGACTGACTGAGGGCATTGCTGTGTTTTTCTACAGTCCAGGCCTTGGAGTTTTCATGAGCTAACCATTTTGTCAGAAATAAGTAGACTAATAATATAACTTTATTTACAGTGAACCTTTTGTACATGATTTTGTGAGTGAAATAACTGTTAACAGCAGTCTAGTAATGACCTTGTGTCAAAGTACATGATGTCAACAACTATACAGTCTAGACCATGCATGTACATGCATCACCATGATCAACAGCATCAACAACACACAATGACTAAAATAGAATGCCTATTTGTGAAGTGTAATGACTTGTTGCCAGGTCTGTAAAGTCCACTGTAAACTGCTCCAATATGGCACCAATGCTACAGGAGGAGAGGAAGGAGAGCCTTCTTCTATATAAAAAAGGCTCTTAATTCTGTTGGTTCAGTGTAGATCTCCACCCTAATAGAAGATAACAAAGATAATTCTATATTCTTATTTAATACAGTAGCAAAATTAACTAGAAACAAAAGCCAACCGTATGTAGTAGCGATGACTTTATGAATTTTTTTCAATGACAAAATTGAAAATATTAGGCCAAAAATTAAGTATTAAATTCAATAACAAACTATGTAGACAACAATCTAACCACGTCAGTAGAACAATAAGAATCTTTTACTCCCAGCCAACAGGCTGAACTAATTTTGCTAACTTCCTCTTCAAAATCTTCAACTCATTTACTAGATCCTCACCCTACACATTTCCACAAACAGATACTAATAGAAGCAGTTACCAAATCCTTGATCGAAAAACCTGATCTCGACCCTTGCCAACTATAGGCCAATATCAATCCTCCCCTTTATCCTCAGGATCCTAGAAAAGCTTGTAGCTCAGCAGTTAGGCTCATAATTGCGCAGGAATAGCATTCATGAAATCTTTTACTCAGGATTTAGGCCTCATCACAATAATGAGACAGCACTGGTTAAAGTGGTAAATGACCTACAGATCTGGCCTTTCAGAATGCACTTTTTGCACGTTTTCACATGATTTGTCACGTGTGATCACGCGGTACCCTACAAGCACACTTCTTAGAATTTAAATTCATTTGTTGTGCTTCACACAATATCCACCAGGTGGTACATGGAACAACATACTGTAGCTCAACACACAAGGCTCGACAATGTTTAATGTGCTCTGCTGCTTGTTGCAAAACGGTTCTGAGAGAGGGTCACAGTTCCGCTAGCCAAGCACAAGCAGATCATGGGCTTCAGTACAAGAAACAGCACCGTTTGGTTGGAAAAAGCGTATATGCTGTATACAGCATATGTCCTGGCAGAACTACTGTATCTACTAGTAAGCCGTGTTTGTTCAAATGAAACATGACTGCCCCTACTGGTCTTGTCTTTCCTGCACTCGCAGCATGTGCGCGATCCTGCGTGACAGGATCTCAGGTCTTATCTGACTGAACGCTGTCAGTTTGTATATGTAAATGGTGGCGTCTATATGCATACTAAAGTAAAAGTTAATGTTCCACAAATGTCTGTTTTAGGCCCACTGCTTTTTTCTCTATATATGCTACCTCTAGGTACAATTATTTGTAAATATGGTATTAGCTTCCAGTGTTATGCTGATGACACACAGTTGTATGTTTCAGCAAAGGCAGATGAAAGACACCAGCTTAACAAACTTGTGGAATGTGAAAAGGACATTAGACACTGTACTAGCAGTACTTCTACTAGGACCACAGGCAGCTAGAAGAAAGCTTAGTGGTTATGTAGTAACTGTGAATGGCCTTTCAGTTACCTCACGCACAGCAGTAAAAGACCTTGGTGTGAATATTGACTTCAATCTCTCATTTGAAGCTCATGTATATAATATTATTAGGACAGCCTTATTTCATCTCAGAAATATTGCCAAGATAAGAAATATAATGTCACAACAAGATGCAGAAAAACTAGTTCATGCTTTTGTTACTTGTAGGTTGGACTATTGTAGTGCCTTGCTGTCTGGATGTTCCAGTACTCTCGGCGCATAAACAAGCTCTAGTGAGTACAGGCTGCAGAGTCCTTACTAGAACCAGAAAATATGACCACATCACCCCTATCTTATCCATACTGCATTGGCTCCCAGTAAAATTTTGCATTGATTATACAGTAAAATACTACAAATGACCTATAAAGCACTGAGTGGTCTCATGCCGCAATATCTGAGTGAACTTTTGTTTTTTTATGATCCGCCACACCTGCTTCGATTAAAAAGTGCAGGCTTTTTGTTGGTACCTAGAATAACAAGGACTGCAGCAGAGGCCAGAGCTTTTTTCTTACAATACAAAGCCCCACAGTTCATGGGAGGGTTCATGGGCATAGTGCTTTGGTAAACTGGGATGTTTGAATGTTTGAGTGTGTGTGTTTATGTCAGTTTCTAGTTATAAGTGGAGGTAGGAGTGTCAAATGTGTAAAACTCAAATTCATTCATACAATTTCAGGTTTACTGGGAAAAGAAAATGGGGGCTGATGAGGTGACAGTCCTCAGAACGAAAGTAGCAAATTAACGTGAAGTAAATATAAAAATTGTGAATTATCTTTTTCGCTATAACAGTGCCCTCTCCAGAATTAGCGAAATGCAACCCCCCCCCCCCCTTTTGTGATATAATATTGTACTGCAAAAACTACATTATATATTATATACAATATAATATTGTACTGTAAAATTTATGTTACACAATAGACTAAATTTTTTATGTGCATCATAGTCAGTCAAATCCGAAAGTATTGGAACAGCAAGGCCAATTTTGTTTTTGTTTTTGCTATATACTGAAGACATTTGGGTTTGAGATCAAAAGATGAATATGAGACATTAGATCAGAATTTAACCTTTCATTTCCTGATATTTACATCTAACTGTCTTAAACAACTTAGAACATGGCACCTTTGGTGGCAGACCACTCAATTTTTAGGCGAGTAAATTAAAGTAAATAGCACTTAATATTTGGTTGCATATCCCCTGTTTGCAATAACTGCATCAAGCCAGCAACCCACTGACATCACAAAACTGTTGCATTTTTCTTTTGTGATGCTTTTCCAGGCTTGTACCGCAGCATCTTTCAGTTGCTTTAGGGGGTTTCTCCCTTCAGTCTCCTCTTCAGGAGGTGAAATGCTGCTCAATTGGGTTAAGGTCTGGTGATTGACTTGGCCAGTCTAAAACCTTCCACTTTTTTCCCCCGATGAAGTCCTTTGTTGTGTTGGCAGTGTGTTTTGGGTTGTTGTCTTGCTGCATGATGAGGTTCCTCCCAATTAGATTGGATGCATTTCTCTGTAAATTGGCAGACAGAATGTTTCTGTAGACTTCTGAATTCATTCTGCTGCTAATATCATGAATTACATCATCAATACAGATTAGTGAGCCTGTTCCAGAAGTAGCCATGCAAGCCTAAGCCATGACACTACCTCCACCGTGCTTGATCGATGAGTTCGTATGTTTTGGATCATGAGCAGATGCTTCCTTTCTCCACACTTTGGCCTCTCCATCACCTTGGTAGAGGTTAATCTTGGTTTCAGAACTTGTGGATTATCTCTGTATTTCTTTGTGAATTCATATCAGAACTTCTGATTCTTACTGATGAGTGGTTTGCATCTTGTAGTATGGCCTCTATATTTCTGCTCTCAAGGTCTTCTTCGAATGGTAGATTGTGACACCTTCACCCCTGCCCTGTGGTGGTTGTTGGTGATGTCACGAACTGTTGTTTTTGGAGTTTTCTTCACAGCTCTCACAATGTTTCTGTGATCAGCTGCTGTTGTTTTCCTTGGCCAACCTGTTCAGTGTCTGATTGTTTGTACACTAGTGGTTTCTTTCTTTCTCAGAACATTCCAAATTGTTATATTGGTTATGCCCAATGCTTGTGAAATGGCTCTGATCGATTTCCCCTCTTTTCTCAGCTTCAAAATGGCTTGCTTTTCTCCCATAGACAGCTCTCTCTTCTTTACGTTGGTTTATCATTTTTAACAACAAATGCAGTCTTCACAGGCAAAAACCCAGAGCTCAAACCAAAGAGTAGCCATTCAGAGCTATTAATTCTTTAAACAATCAATCTAACAGAGCACACCTGGGCAAAAAGAAACACTTTTCAGTCATATATTCCAATGTTTTTATTCACTTGAAAAATGGGTGGGTTCAAACAAAAAGTGCCATGTTCTAAATTGTTTAAGACATCTAGATGTAAATATCAGGAAATGAAAGCTGAAAGTCTGATCTATCATCTCATGTTCATCTTTTGATCTCAAACCCAAATGTCTTCAGTGTATAGCAAAAACAAAAGAATTGGCTTTGCCATTCCAACACTTTCAGAGGGGACTGTATATCATAACACACACACACACACACACACAGCATATCTCATTAATCTCATTAATTCAAAAGACATCTCTTGGGCATTTTTAGTTTTAAAAGTTTCAGTTGTCCCTGCTTTGTTGATTCAGTCTTGCAAAGAATGCTTCCCAGAAAAAAAATTATTATTTGATCTACATCATTTAATACTTGCATTTTTTCCCCCTTTTCGGCTGATGAAATCAATTAAAGGTCCAGTTGTAATAACTGTCATCAAGGTCTTGGCAGCTGATTGCCTTGTGCTCCCCATAAAACAAAGCCATGTCTCCTCCAATGGCTTGGGCATGCATCGGTGCTTTTCATCGCTTCATAAGACAATAAAACTTTGAGCTGGGAATGATGAAAGGCAGTGAAATGGCTTTTCAAGCAGAGTCGGCTGAGCACAATGCGTCACACAGGTGAATATGCCTGCTCACCTAATTGCATATTTTGTGGGGAATTGACTTTTCAATTTCAGTTTGGTGCTGGACGAGTGAGTGAGTGGGGGGAGGCAGCTTTATTCCATCATGTATTTGGACCTCGATGCAGTGCCTGGGATTCATAGGCCCCAGTAATACGATGTGACACAGTGTCTGATGAATTTCATCTGTATAGACCTGGAAGATTTTTATTTGGGCTTTTGTTATGTCCAAATATAAGCTATGACAAGGTGTGGTATGCAAACAGTGCAAAAATCACCCTGAGTAGTAAACTATTCCTAGTATTTTGAGGGATTCTGGTAAAAAAAAAAAAAAAAAAAAGCTTATATCCATACATACACTATTAGTCCTTTACTAGAGAAAGTTAAATATTTGGTACATGGTATGCTGTTAACCTCTTGCATATTCAGGGGCTGATTTTAAATTAGATTTTAATATTTTAAATATTAAAATATTTCCACAAAAGCATACTCATTAAGATCAAAGATATTTATCAGTGTATTTTACATGGGCTTAACAAAACCACATAGCTATAACTGATCTGAAAATAGTCTGTCTTTTTAAAATTGGGTTTAATTGATTTTCTAGTTTTTGCAGTAAAAATATTAGGCTCATCTAATTACTCTGATATTATTTGTTTTTCACATACTGTTGATCAGTGTGTCTCATTAGGTTATATAAAAAATGGTTTGACTAAAAGGTTCCATATACAAATTTTCCAAACACACTGCTCTCTTTGTTTATTAGTCTTCTGCTATCATTAAGTGTTTTATTCCTCTTATACCACAGCAAAATGCTAACAATTTGTATTTATTAAAAAGAACACATCATACTGTTTATCCATTTAAAGTAACATTTAATGTTATCTATCTATCTATCTATCTATCTATCTATCTCTCTCTCTCTCTCTCTCTCTCTATATATATATATATATATATA
>CM075021.1:1937029-1955780 GCA_037576675.1 Pangasius sanitwongsei | reverse complement strand
TTAATTATTTTTGAAGGCATCTTTGCTCTACAGCATTTCTTTGCATGTGCCTAAGACTTTTGCACAGTACTGTATATATTGTATATATATATATACACACACAAAGTTTAGCAGTATCTCACAGTTCTCTTAAGATCCCTCCACAGCATCTCAATGGGGTTGAGGTCTGGACTGGTCCATTCAATTCCAATACTTTGATTTTTTTTTTCTTCTTTAGCCATTCAGTTGATTTGCTGGTGTGCTGACCCAGTTGACCCAATTTCGACCCAGTTTAAGCTACTGGCCTCATATTTGTATCAAGAATATTCTGGTATAAAGTGTTCATCATTGTCTCAATGACTGCAAGTTTCCCAGGTCCTGTGGCTGAAAAACAAGCCCAAATCATCACCCCTCTACCACCATGCTTAACAGTTGGAATGAGGGGTTTGTGGTGATACGCTGTGCTTGATTTTTGCCAAACATGGCGCTGTGCGTGATGACCAAACCTTGATCTCATCAGTCCAAAGGATATTGTTGCAGAACTTTTGTGGTTTGTTCAGATGCAATTTTACAAACCTAAGTTGTGCTGCCGTATTCTTTTTGAAGAGAAGAGCCTTTTTCTTATCCACCCTTCCATGGAAGCAGTACTCGTTCAGTCTTTTTCTGATTATGCTGTAATGAACAAAAACATTTTATGTGCTTACAGAGGCCTTGGTTTTTCTTTATATCTCTGGGCATTAAATGGTCTGACTTTGGACTGAATTTGCTCGGAGGCCCACTCCTGGGAAGATTGGCAACTGTCTTGGCTCACCATTTGTAAACAATCCTTCACGCTGTAGAGTGGTGAATTTCAAATTGTTTGGAGATGGCCTTATAACCATTCCCAGATTACTGAGAAGAAACAATTGCTTCTTTAAGGTCATGGCTGGTGTCTTTTCTTCTTGGCATGATGCAGATACACACCTGAGTGTGCCAGAAAACCAAACCGCCAAAAGTTCTGCTCTTATAGAGGTGCTCACAATTCTTGCTGATTAACTCATCTTGTGCATTTCACTAGTAACACCTGGCTGCTAATCACTCTCTCAATGATTGTAGGAAGGGTGTGCTTATTTTCTGCTTTTTTGAATCTTGGTTTACTTTTTGGAAAAAAATTGTCATTTCCTCACCAGCTTCCTTTTTTCTCTCTCTCTCTCTCTTGAAGTTAAAAAGACAAAAAATGCAGCTTGTCATGTCTTGCACAGCCTTACCGCTCACTGTTACAAAGATGTCCAAAAATGCATTTTCATATCAAAACATTTTCTTTTCATCTCACTTAATTCACACCTAATTCATCTTTTCTGTAATTTGTCTCCAGATTTTAGCCCTTTCTGGTGCTTTTGTGCTGCTAAATAATATTTTTATTATTGGTGTAGACATAAGTCAAAATATCTTCCATTTCTGTCTCTGAGAAATTCCTTTATTTTCTCTAATTTTGTTCTAATTTTGCCGCTTTCAGCTTTCTGTGAGCTTTACCTTTTTTGGAGTTTTGTGGGCAGCATTAAATGAGCAAAACTAAAAATTGGAACTAAAAATTGATAAATGAGGCCCATTGCTTTAATCTGTGTATGTGGAGCATATGCCAAACAAGTCAATGTAAATTAGTTGTTACTATAGAAAAAATTGTATAGGATATACTTGTATTAGGATAAGGGCATTAATATAAACCTATAATTTGTCCTGCAACCGAATTCTGTCAGAGTCATGCTTTTTTTTAGAAAATTAACATTAAATTAACCCATTTTGACCAGTCAGAATCAGGCATTCATGAGCACTGTGGTATAAAATGCAATACTTACACAAATCACAACAGCTTCCAGACATTTACTTTCCATTCAGTTTCCATAGCAGGCTAACAGGACCTCTTAAACCTGCTTTAAATACAGGGATGGTTTACACTTCAGTGGGTTGATTCATAGTTACACCTGCTACAAAAACTCTACAAACTGCATTTTGTGACAACAATCTCATATGTTCATATTCTTTACATGTCTGGGCTAAGGGGTAGCCTTTTCATGTTTTTTTTTTGGAAAAAACCCATCCATGCCCACCTAAATTTTGCCAAAACATACATACAATCACCCAAACCCTGTGACAAAATGTGTTATGGTCTGATAAAACAAAGGTAGAACTTTTGGGCATAATTCTAAATGATATGTTTGGCACAAAAGCAAGAGAGCTTACCACTTAAAGAACACCATGCCCACAATGAAGCGTGGTGGTGGCAGCATCATGCTGTGACGCTGCTTCTCTTCAGTTGGGCCTGGGGCTCTAGTCAAGATAGAAGAACTCAAGGGTAGCTCTAAATATCAGTCTGTTTTGTTAGACAGCTGCAGATGAAGAAATATTTCACCTTCCAGCACAAAAACAACCCAAAGCATAAATCCAAGTCAACAAAGGAGTGGCATCAGAAGAAGAAGATCAACATTTAGGAATGGCCCAGTCAGAGCCCAGATTTAAATCTTATCATTAAAACCTGTGGAATGACTTGAAGAGGGCTGTGCACAGGAGATCCCCTCACAGTTTGATAGATCTGGAGCATTTCTTCAAGGAAAGGTGAAATGAAATTGCCAAATCAGGATGTGCTAAGCTGGGAGACTCTTACTAGTAAATTAAAATCAGTTAAGGGGTGTGCACACTTATGCTGTGTGCACACACCTATAATCTTTCTATTTGTTTTTCACTTGAATTTTGTTGGTTACTATATAACATTAAAACTGGAAAAAGATGACATGATTTATCTCAGTTAATTTTTTTTTTACATCACAAAAACCTACAATTTGAACAGGGGATATGTAGACATTTTATATCCACTGTTCTCTCAACATCACGCTGCTTGGTAATTGGTCTCTGTTGACCTCATGGGTATGCCTGACAAAAAGAAACTACTTCACACAGGAGCAGCACAGAATTAAGGTTTGGGTCCAGTCTTTGTCATGACCAACAGTCCACAAGGTGCATGTTCAATTTGCCCTCTCACACTGGTGACATATTGTAAATGATAGATTTACTGTACAGGGAGCAGGAAAACAAGGATTTAAATACACAAAATCAAGACTATTGTAGTGTGTTGAATGATGCATGGATCCTTTCTTTTTTTATTGACAAATTGACACTCTTGATCTTTTTCTGCTTCTCCTTTTGCTCTGAGCCGTGATGCCTCAGCAGTCCACTGAGACGATTCTTTGCCTCTGGGAGCGTTTGTTTTTCTTCATGGATGCAACCATTGGCTACAAATGATCTCCCCTTCCATTGGCTTCTATTTTATGCAAAATGACAGTCAATTTTACATGTGTATTATCGCACCTAAGCAGAGGATGTGTATTCATTTATTTTTAGCACAAGTCCTTTTTTTGGGAGCTTAGGAGCAGGAGTGACGTTGTTGGTGAAGGTATCTACGTCAGCATTGACTAAGGGTTGCTAGTTCAAGTTATGCATGATTCCACACCTTAGTTTGTCCCTGTCTATGGTGTGGAAAAGTGAGAGGGTGTGTAGAGGGAAGGGGGGGGGGGAATGAACCAGAGGAAGGGGCGGGTTGTTATAAGAGAGGAGAGAGCGTGAAGGCGAGCAGTTGAACAAGGCTGTGGGTTGGACACTGCTGCCTCACTTGAAGAGTCAGTGTGTGTGTGAGCAAGAACACGACGACTTCCTCAGCACCGGAGCACAGGTAAGGCTTGGCACATCCTTCTTCTCTTTCCATGTGTGTGTGTGTGTGTGTGTGTGTGTGTGTAGAAGATCTAGATTTAAACAGGCTTTCCAAAAAGTGGTTATATATTGCCCAATATTGTTTACTCCTGAAGAGGTAGTACTGTTCCTTTTGCTTTGGTTTACTCATCTTTATCGTCACCACCAAAGAAAGCATTGTAATTGATATTTACAGGCATGTTTTTTTTTTTTTTTAGTCAAAGGAAATTCATTCCCATTGCAGTGCCTTTCAAATCCCATGTGACAATTTATAATGACTAAGCAGTTCTTTAAAGAACCCATTAGTTACCTTAGTTATCACATACTGTTTTATCACCTCACCTTTCAGAAACCATCACTGATCTTCCACTGGTTGTTATTACACTTTTGGTGTATACAGCATATAGTGTATTGTTTTCTTATATATATATACATATATAAATATACAATTACTTACATGGATTTTATGGAGTTCACAGAAGCAGTTTAAAAGTTATGATTGGCTCAGTTTTTTACATTTACTTCACAAACTTTCTTTGGAATGCCAAAGAAACATTACTGAAATCATGCACTTCAAAAATTTGCTCTCTTCCTTCACAGTTTGATAGCACCCACTGGCCCAAGCTTTCTAAAACACCTTACTGACTTTGAAGATGCAGGTTAATGGGGCTTGATTTTTTTTCCCCCCTCCGATCGTGTCTAATTTTATAGACGGTTTGGCAGTAAGTGCATTGCTGCAGCTATGACTGATGGAACATAATGCAAATGCTCTGATGGGAACCTCTTAACTAACATCAACCTAGCAACACAGAATTTCTTCTTCAGTTCTGCCATTTCCATCATGCAACTTTTCTGCCATTTTCCCTATTTACATTCCAAATGAACATTTCTGCCCAACAAATAACACCTGCTTTAAACAGGTTTACAACAAAATAGTTAGAGGATCGTAATCTTAATAATATGAATCCAAAACAATGCAAAAAACTGTGTAAATAATGTATGTGGGTTTAATTATTTGCTGATGGCAGCAATTAAATTAAAATTATTCAGAACCTTTTTTTGACCATTTGACCATTTGTAGCATTGACCAGAATTCAAGACTTCGAAAGAGCCAAATACAGTCATTTAGATTCAATTTTAAAACCTGCATTACAGACACAAATGGGTTTGTTTGCTCTTTTACCATTGCTTTTGTCATTATCCTGACACAAGCAACATTTTTTTTTCCATTTGACTGAACTGAAATGCCCAGCTGTAATTTCTTCCTCATCAGAAGGCTAAGCATGCGTATCTTCTTGTGCCCCTCAAGAGTGTTTTGGGAATGCAGCATTTGTCCTGGCCTCGGCACTCCTAATTTTATGTCAAACATTTATTAAATGTCCCATGAAACCAATGTAATGTCTCTGAGCATGACTAGCCAAGATTAATTGAATTCACATTAACCTTCACGTACACACATTTATCTGGATATTATCTCATAAAAATGATTAGGAAGTAATACTGAATACAAGTAAAAAAAGCTCTATTCTGAAAATAATTTGATGTTTTGCCTCATTGTCTGATTCTCCTTTCCATTAGGAGTGCGGTTTCTTACAGTGATTGCTTTTAACATCTTATAATTGGTTACATCTGTCAGGAAATTAATGCTTGTGCTGCACGTAAGCCGCGAGCTAAGTGAACTGCTTAATGTGCACAATGATGTTCCTCTTTCCTACTCATGTAGTCAATATCAAATTAAAGCATTTGTTTATTAAAGCATGAATTTTAAAATATGCAACATGTAAATCGTAAGTGTAAAGAAGTAAGTGCACACACAGCAGGAGGAAAATCTCTCCTTAGGCTATTCGTAATAAAAAATATGCATGAGCAAACGCTTAAGCATTTGATGTGCTCATGTGGCCGCGCTGTATCATATAATCAAATAATTTCTGAGAATTTTCCATTTTAATCCACCGTAAAAGCAAAAAAAAAAAAAAACGGTCACATATTGCGTCTCTGACCGTGAGGCTAGCTACTTCTGAACTTACACCGTCGTGTGTTTTTGGAAGAGCATGTGCTATATTGAAGCAAAGACTTTCAAATGTGTCCTTTGCCAATGCTTATGTGCATTTGGCTATAAACATGAGCTGCACCGGCCCTTCGTTTTCACTTCAGCCTCCTCCCTAATCACAAGTTCAAAAACAGTAATGAGATGAGTTGCTGAGAAATTGTGACAGATCGAGTCCATATCCATTTTCCACCGAAGTTTAGCCGGCAGAGAGGGTGGCTCAGTTTCTCTGAGTTTGTAACAGTTTTTGTAAATGTCTCCCCAACCTCCATTCCCTAAGCATCCATTCCCTGCATGGAATTGGATTGCTTCTTCTTTACGATAAAGTCCCTCATGGGCACTGAGGGATAATGCAATAATTGCTACTTTGCTAGTGGAGGCGGAGTAAAATCGTCTCCACAGACTCCATACCTTTGGGGTATCAATGCATTCTCAATTAAAGTGACTGAGCTCATGCATCTGTGTCTGACTGAAAATGGTTATGACAGTGAGAGTCCTGATGATTAGAATCTCATGCCATTATGAAGGGCAAAATCAAATTGCTGAATGCAGTGAAACAGGTGGGCTATTATTTACTATGTAATAAACATGGAATAAAGTGTGTTTTAGTTCATATCCATGTGGGCGGTGGTGGGGTTGAGGTGGTGGCGGGGTACATGGACAGTTAGAGAGCTGCCCTTGCTTCTACGTAGACGGCGTCGGACGTCACAGTGCGGACATACAGGTTTGCTTATCTGTCCGCAGCCTTCAACACAGTCAATCAGATTGGATGGTTCTCAGGAATGAAAAATGGAACTAGCTGTTTACCTTGGAGTTGATAGCATCAGGTGGCTCCTCGATGGGAGAAGGGGAGCGGACTGCTTTAATCGGATTAAAATTGGCTCAGATTTATCATTTCACGGCTCTCCCCTGAGGGAATGTGAGTGGAGACTTGCAATCTCTCGACTGCAGCATGCAGCCCCATACAAACACATTCAACACACCACTACATTAATGAGGAATGGTGTCAAAAACCCCACACAATGCTCCCACTTTTAAAACTATAACCATGGACTATACACTGAGGTCAGCTGGACGTAGTCAGTGGCTTCATCCTACTGGAAATTTGGATTTTACGCTGCAAAAACATTCACATCTTAGCGAGTGAATATAATCACATTTATCTAGTATTTCCCATTATAAGCCTACAGTTACAATAAACCAAATATAAGATTATTAAATCTACTTCTAGACATGTTTACTAACTTCAAGCTTAAAATAGTCTTGTTCTGTTGGCAGATCATTCTGCTAATTTTTCTAGAAAGAAATATTTGCCAATTGAATAAGAAATTTTAACGTTTGAAATGAGCAAAAATTACTCAAAATAGGTTTAATAATCTTAAATTTGGCTAACTGTAATCTTATAACAGGAAATACTAGATAAACTTACTATATTCATGATATTTTCACGTTTTTTTGTTTTTTTTTTTGCCATGTAGGGAAACCTACACTGAATAAAGACCATAGATACTTTTCTGATAGCCACTTTCTATAGAGATCTCTTGAAAACTGTAGAATGAATGGGTTTTTAGAACATATATGTAAATATAACTACAGAAATTAAAATAAATAAATAAATAAATAAAGTAGTTGAGCACTGAGAGAAAGCTTTTGATGGTCTTTGGTCTCTTAGGGTGTAATCATCGGTCTCACACTGCCTGCTTTTAATTTCCCCTATTATCTCTAGAAACCCAGCTTGATAAAAGATTATAGTGAGGGAGATAATAAAAAAAAAAAAGAGTTTCCTTCATGTAACTTTTAGAAAATTAATTGAGCTGCATTAATAGTGTGTGAAGTTTAATTGACTGAAAAATGTTTTTCCGTTCATTCTCCCATCGTAAATGGCCTCGCTGCTCACAATCATGCAGTATATTATTGGCCTGCAATCACCGCTTTACTTTGTGTTCACTGAATAGAGAATTTAAAAGGAAAGACTTTTCTTTTTTATCCGACTTTATTACAGTTCAGAGGTTAATTTTTGGTTAAAGGTCGATAAGACGTGAGGCCCTAATCTCATCGTGACTAATACGTGCTGGCAGAGTGACTCAGAGTCGTTGCTGCTCCCGGTCTCTCTCGCTCGCTCTCATTTCCTCTTCATTATGCCATACATGCTAATTCAGACATCAATTAAGGCCTATGATGAGTTTCGTTAATGAACTTTTGAACGTGGGGAAAAACAGATGGTGAATGTTTAATTTTGCCTTCCACAACATAATGTGCTAAGAAAGAGTAATCAGCTGTGCTATAGGGTTTTAAAAAAAAAAAAAAGAGTCCTGAGTGGTAAAGACTGATAAACTCAGAGGTCATAGCTTCATCATGGTTACAGATGTGGACCAGGGGCAAGAAGGTGTGCAATTAAAGCTCGAGTTCTAACATCCTACATCAACATCCTTCTAGTTCTTACAGGTTGTCCTTGAGCAAGTCTCTTCTTCACTTGGTAACTCAACTGCCCCAGGCTGGAGATATGCACAATTAAGTGGCATATGGCATAAAATTTCCTCTTGCCTGCCTCATTTGGTCACGTTTGGCCTCAGTGGCAGTGCTGTGGTTGTGGTTGTGGGTAGATAATTGAAAATAAATGCCAGTATGTAGATTATAATATAAATAATTACTTTTGTATGTGCTGTAATTTATATCCATCAGTGTTGATGTATATTTAAGATGGGGAGTGACAGTATATCCACTATAAACAGTATAGATGTTTTACTATACTGGTATAAAACACTTATTATAACTGCTATGATATTTCTTTCTGCATTATTTTGTTTAAAATAATAAAGACTAGAAGTGATCCTCTTCTAGCTTCCCTAACCAAGGAATTTAATACTGACACTGCTGCTGCGCCCTTGTCCTTCAGCATCACCATTAGGTTTTGAGCAGATACTATCAAAAACCCATGAAATTGGGTTCAAAAGTTATCGCACCGTGAAATTATCATGCCATTCCACTCTAATGCAAACACGGACTCCAAAAGAATCCAAATGGAAGTATGGGCATCGGATTCAGGAGTGAAGTATAGCATGCTGAGTCTCTCAGATATCGTATCAGATGGTAAACAATACAGGCTAATGAACCAGATTTTTTTTTGTTGTAATCCCTAAAGCAAGTGTATTCCATAGATAGGAGCTTTCCTATTTCAGTGTAGTGGTAGGGAAACATCAATTAATAACATATGAGCCGGATATTATGACTCATTACATGCTCATGTTACCTGTGTGTGGAAAACACTAACATTAAGTCTGATATGTCATTGCATTATATAACCCTCATCGTCTGTAACTTAAAAATGAATGTACACACACCATCAACACACACCATCTCGCCTGACTATTTATATTTTGAAATACCTGATGTATTATACTGCAATGTGCGTTATTATCAATATGAGCAATTTCTTTTTAAATCAATGCTAAAATCACATTTCATGTTTGATACTTTTAACCAGTTTTTATTTATAATGACCCAGTGGTATACTGTATATGTATATTTGTAAAAAATTAATTGTAAAAAAAAAATGATTGTTTTTTTTTTGTGTTCATTAGAGAAACTGAGCCAAATAAAAGTGATTTTTCATGTAAGGGCTAGAACAAATTATGGCCGCCGTCAAAATGACGTCATTTTTGACTCTTGACTTGACTCCTGTCTACATGTCTACGTTTTACTCAGTGAATCCTGCGACCTTTGACACTGCGCTCCAGCTCAAAACTCCGCCCTGTGAAGAAGCCATGAAGACGCCACTTTGGATCCTTCTGTTGTTGAGTTTGTGTGTCCCTGGTCGCAGTGACTGCCAGGGAGATTGTTTAACCTGCGCACTTCTCCTGCCTCCACAGCAAACTTTCAACACCCTTGTGAGTGATCAGTTCTTCTCTCTCTCCCTTTCTCTCTCTCCCTTTCTCACTCACATCCCATGTTTTACATTTCACGTGTGTAAGTGTTATGCAAAAATGCTCAACAAAATCCCAGGCTGTTTTGTGTGGTGTTTAAATTACAGACAAAAAAGTTGCATTTAATGTCACAGCACCTGCTCTTTAATTTAAGTTCCTAATGGGTTTGAAGATGCAAAAAGCTGTGCCCGAGTCACTTGAGTTAATATATGCACATAATTGGTTAGGGAAAAGTCTGCCACTTATGTGGATAGCATTTTACTGAGTGGCTACATGGATTCTCATAAGGCTGGGAAGATTTTATCATTCTTTCAATTTTCAGCCACACACATGCTCACACGGAGCTACCTGCTCTTATGAATGCATACAGATATATGTGCACTCTCATCATGTGTTTTTTTTTTTTTTTTTTCTCAGACATATTGCATGTACAACTTCTTCCATCCAACACACATGCCCACATGGCACTGAGAATCCTCTGTAGCCTGATTTTAATTTGCATTGGGTAATTAATTTCTACAGACACACACATCCTGGTCAGAGCTGTCAGCTATATGGAGCTTAATTCTTTTTTATAGCCTTTCCCTCCACAAGTAATGATTTCTATTTCTTACGTAATAGACAGTTTGCCTCATTTGGCACATCAGAACCCTTTCCTACACCCACAAGCAGTGTCGCAGCCACTGTGTGGAGTGATATGATATCATGGTATGGCTAATGATCAGGGCCAAAATGAGGATTTATCCTTCTGTACCTTTCAGTTATCAAAGTGCCTTATCACTGCACTAATAGGGCTATTCTGGTAAAGTCACATTTGTCTAACCCGGCTGTGACGTGATGTCTCGGCAGGTGTGTTTGCTGGAATGTGAGTCCCAGGCGTTCCCAGCTCATACCTGGGATCTCTGCTACCAAGTGGTGGGTCTAAACCCAGCTGCATTGCCGTCACGCGATTTATCGAAGCGTACAGATGACGAAGAAAAGCCTCTGGCAATAGTGAAGATGGAGGATGAGGGCGTGGAATACTCAGAAGCTTTGGAGCGATTCCGCCACATGGCTCAGGCGCTCAGCAGTCACGAACCTTCTGAGGAGGCACAAAAATCAGATCCGTTTGGGGAAACCTATGACCTGGGGCTTGACTCCGGTATGGAGGACGACGAGGAGCAAGACAGGGTTGACAAGGGGGAAGAGCAGGACCAAGATGGCGCCGCCGCCCTCAATCTGTCCAAACGCTTTGGCGGCTTTATGAAAGGCCGCCACGGCTTCCGTAAGCTGGTGAGCTCCGGGAGACCCCTGCAGAAGCGCTACGGTGGCTTCATTGGGATCCGCAAGTCAGCCCGCAAGTGGAACAACCAGAAGCGGGTGAGCCAGCTGCTGAGGCAGTACCTGAGTCTCACCGCGCGCACGGGCCGCTCGGGCCACTTCGCCAACCTGTCTGCAGCTGCAGTTCGACAAAAGAATGAGGTTTAACCACCCTACAGTAGGTGCTGATCTCTCCTCTTACCTCCATCATGTACCACATCCAAGATGAGCTAAAACACATTAACAAGATTGCATTGATATCCAATGAGGAATGTTTTTTTTTTTTTATTTGTTCGTTTGGTTGTTTCCACTATTGCTATTTCGAGCTCATTGTGCTCACTACTTCAGTAATCAACAGGCTGTTGGTTTTGAATTTCAGCCGCTGGCTGAGTTTTAACCTTGGCAGAAATAAAAAGCGATGCACTGAAACTTACATTGAGCATGTCCATCAGTATCAGCTTGGATGTAGGAGGAATCGCAGAGCACTGTGGTCGTTTGTCTGTCCTATGAAGTTGAATGTCATGAATGGAAAAGCACTTTATCTATTTTATCATCCTATCTTGCACACTTGAGCACACTTGATATGGGTTAATTGCAAACAAGAATGATTCAGGATGGATTTATTGATTGATTGATTGATTTATTTTTTAAAAATGTGTCCTATTTTCGATTTAACTAAGAACTGTTGGGTTGCCTGCTGAAATCAGAATGGGTCCTTATCATCATATATAGTGCACCACACACGAATCATGTGTACTAAACTCCCCAGGAGAAAAAAAAAAGGTTGTATCATCTAATTGTACAATGTTAACAGGTTGTACACCTGGAGGGATGTACTTAACGCTGTTATTACGGCATAATCAAGTATTAGACAAGATATTACACATGTGGCCAATTTATAGCCACCTGTAAAGCACTAATGTGTTGGACAGGGAGCCATTTTAGATGCATCCCCATTTAGAAGACCACTCTTTCGAACCTATTTGAGCTGACATTAACTCCATGGAGCAATGCTGCCCTCTAGAGCTCACACACACAAGCACTTTGATTTCCAATTGAAACAAACCCTGATCTAGATGGACATTGTGAGTATCTCCATAAACAGAGGACAAATAATAGATCAGCACCCAGCATGTCCTCGGAGGTGAATAACAGCCTGGCCTCAGTCCATTAGAAAATAAAGCTAATAGCAACAATTAACAGATGAATTGCCTTCTACATGTACAGATATATATATATATATATATATATATACACAGGGTATCCCAAAAGTCTCCATACACAGGGGACTATGTTTGCCAGCGGTTGTGCCTTCGTCACTGGTTGCTCGTGGACTTCTCGGTTGGTCCCCAACACTTCCAACTTTTTGAATTTGTTAACAATTCAACATCAATTTTGAATATGTTTAATACGTCTTTTGTCAAAGACATTCTTGAAGGCTATCTGAAAATAAATAAACAGATAAATACATAAATAAAACTAAGTAAGCTAAGTAAAATTTTGGAAGACATTTTGCTAAAAAGTGTTAATTTCCCCTATGTATGACTTTCGGGATGCCTTGTACATATATTCAGCAGGAATTGTTTTAGTGATTATATTAATTTTTTTTTTTTAAAAAAAAAAAGAAAAAAATTTATTATTTTATAATTTTTTTTTTTTGGAAAGTAGTCTGTCAGTAGACAAAAAAACAAAACAAAACAAGGAATACAGGTCTCGTGTGTCCATTACAGTATTCTTCGTTTACGGCTTTGTGGAAAATGTATACTTTATAAACACATTACATTATTTCTTTGTGAAAGGATTCAAACACATCATTCAGGTTTTTTTTTTTTTTTCTTTTCCCAAAGTGATCTTTTCTTTTTTTTTTCCGAATGTCCGAGTTGTACATAAAATGCACAAAAAATATCAATAAAATAGTTTACTATTTCTCTTGTGCTTTGTCATGCAACCATCGGCTTCTCTTGTGCATATTGTATAAGGTGTGTTTTAATTGCTTTTTAACACTTTCCTGTTCTTTATGCATACGATGTGGGTATAACAGCAAATTCTTGAAATCTGTCCAAGGTTTTAATCCATCAGACAAAAAAAAACAAAACCTCTTAATACTGTAAAACAGAATGGCAAGAGACTTGCAATAGCACTTTGGTAATCAATCATAAGTTATAGCTGCTTATAGCTGCATATACCATTAACCTCACGTGTGGCATTTTTGCTTGATTAGGAAGTGCTGTCATATGGGCATGAGTCAAATGCAAGAGACTATAAAGATCAAAAAGAAAAAGATCAAGAAAAAAAAAAAATCTAATACACAGAAACACAATGAACAACATTTTGCCAGTACACATTTCAGGATATAAAAACAGCGCAAAAAACAAAAAACAAAAAAAAAAAAACAATACAAATGTTCAGATGTTCACTTTATACCAAAACTGACAATCAGTTAAATAATCTCAAGAGCGGTTGTAGTGCACGACTGCTTTATAGGTCGACAGGAAAGTCAGAGGGATCAGGACTGGACCACGCCACACAGTCTCAACAGCTATCACCAGAACTCACATCACAGAAAAAGATCCTAAAAAATATCCTTCAGCTCCTTTTGGAAAACAGGTACAAAAGGTTCAAAAAAAAAAAAAAAAAAATTCTCATGGTCCTCTACAGTGCCAGGAGTAGTGCAATGAAAGAAAGGAAAGACTGAGATTCTTGCTTGCTTCAAATAGTCTGTGTGTATGTTTTTAGTCAGGGAAGCGCTGACAGGCTTTCTTCCAGCGACAAGCGGTGCACCACTGATCCCTGCGCTCCACGCCGTACACCTTGCGGCACTTTTTGGCCTCGCCTCGACCTTTCCTGAACAGACACACGGGAGCAGACTGTTAAAACATTATAACCTCAGGCAGAAACTGCTGAAATGACATCGTGGCTGGCTAGTCTGGAACGTGTATACGAATGCTTTGCATTAGCAAACACTGGTGTGCTGGCTGCAGTGCTTCTTTAATGGGTTTGAACAGGTATGCGTACTAACTATGAGACAGACGGATGGATGGAGGAATGGACAGAACACTGAAAACAACGAGTAAACAATGAGTTATGCACATGCTAAGGATATTTCAGAATGGAGAGCACAAACCGGATGGAGCAGTGGCCCCTGGATGGCGATGCGCTCATGGTGTGCGATCTGGAGGGAACGCTGCTCCGCGGTAGCCACTGCTCGCCCACGCTGATGGAGCGGCTGCGTGACATGCTGATCTGTGAATCAGGCGACGGTGGAAAATTATGACAAACCCTGCAGCAATAAGCACTTCCACTGGCCTCGTCGATTTTTCATTTCCATTTCTTTCATCGCTTCCCAGAATAAGCAGACACTAGCTTATCACGGCTCTACGCCGATTTCACACATAACACGACGCAACACGGCGAGTGACGTTAACAAGTATAAATAGCAACTAGGACTTGCTATTGCGTATCTGCACTGGTTATATTTTCGCTGACTGACGCCCACATACAAATGGCTGATGAAATTAATGTTATGGACGGCTATAGAAACAAATAGAACATTCATTCATCTTTATTTATCTTCATTTAGCTTTGTCTGGGTAAATGATGTGGTGGATTTGGAGCTAATCTCGGGAACGCTGGGCGCAAGGTAGGAATACACCCTGGATGGTATGCCAGTCCATGACAGCGCATCTTGCACACTCATTCAAGTGGCGAATTAGCGTAGCCAATCCATCTACCTGCATTTTTAGGAGGAAACCGGAGTACCTGGAGGAAACCCATGTGGATGCAGGAGAACGCAGGAAACTCCAGTAGCACGCAAAGCGTACAATCCATCCCTAGACCCTGGAGCTACGAGGCACAAATGCTACTTGTTGCTACCTGGACCTGTGCCACTTTTTAATATCATCAAGGAAAGTTAATGAGTTGTGAAGATAAAGGATACTCTAAAGGATATTACTGAGAAGATCTTTCGTTTTAATATCACCACTTCATGATACTCAGTGTCAGTTATGAGAGCATGCTGAAGTCAGTATCCACAATGTAAAATTTTAGATATTATCATAAATGGTGTGTTTTTTTTAATTCAGAAGTGAGGAGAAAAGTCCACCATGTATTGATTGGCTCATACATGTGATCCCCCCAGTGACATCTCATGAGCCCCAAGGCATTAAAAGCAGGCAGCAGCAGCAAATTTAGGTTCTGCATCGTGTAGTAATGGCCCTTAAGACCATCTAAAACACCACTATCTTGGTCTAGCAAAACTAGATATCTAGCTAAGTACGCAAGTACATCTGTGTACACTGAAGAGCTACCTGAGGTCTCAGCTGGAGTCCAGCTGAAGTCCAGTCACAGGAGGAAGCAGAGTCTGGGGACATGTTCACCTCAAAGGGTGCACAAGCCTGGAGAAACGAATTATAACCGAGAATTAGGGTACAAAAAAATGGTCACATCTAGAGCCCTTATGGTTTTACCCTGTAGGGCTTTTCACACTGCGCTTAACCCCGGGTTATCGTTGTTCTAAACCCTGCTTTTAACCTCGGGTAGAGGAACGTTTCACATTTATAATTTAGAAGCAGGGTTAGCACCGCTTTTTACCTGGGGGTTATGAAACCCTTCTCAGAAGCAGGACTAGCACATCTTTTCTCAGTGTCAATCCCGCATCGTGGTGCCAAACGTGTACAGTGTGAAACGACGTGGCGTTAGAAAGTTACAGCTAGATGCTTAGCAACAGACACCCAATCACTGATGCGAAAGGGCGAGACAAGCCGTTATTTTAAACCGGTCGCACACTGTATTTATCCAATCATGGTTGTTGACACTGCATATAGGATATATGTACAGTGTGAAACGTCAGATTATGAATACCCAGGATTAACTGTTAACTCAGGGTGAAGTATGTGAAACATGAAACAAGATAACCCAGGGTTCCGTTTACCCGGGGTTTAAAATGACCCAACGTTAACTATTTCAGGTGTGAATAGCCATGCTTTGTTTTATAATACAAGTTCACAGAGGCATACAGAAAGCCAATTCTTAACCAATACAGAGAATTATACATGCTAAACTATACTCAGATGCATTCTACATACTCTATATCATTCGGAAGTAGAAGTACGCAAGTGCGACTTTGCTACTTGTTCTGACCTGTTAAAAGCTGCCATGTTGCCATGTTTCTTCGACAAAGCGCACTAAAACATAAGAGGTACATGTGTCACCTGGTAGAGATGTTCCGTGTGTATCTGCCACACACTGCTGGGGGCGGATTGGCTGAGAGCGCTGGAGGAGGGCGGGGCCTCTCGGGAAGTGGGCTGGCTGGGGGTGGAGCTGCAGGAGGACCAGGGCCCACTGGTGAATGACAGAGAAGGAGATGGAGGCGTCGGTTCCTCTTCCTCTGAGGAGACCTCGGTATAATAAAAATCTTCCTCTCTATGAGATTGCTCTGGTCCACTGCGTATGAGAAAGCAAAAGATGCATGTGATTTGATAAGCTGTGCTACAGACACAGAGCTGGTCCATGTTTAGAAAGCTGTAGTCTCTGAATTACAGTTAGGTTTTTTTTTTTTTCTTCAGATGTTTACATTGTTTAAAAAAAAAAAGCCACAAAAAAAACCCCCACTTTGCCGGGTCTCTATGCGGTCCGCCAGTTGACATCCCCTGGTATATACTAAATATATGACGTGCTCGGGTCACTTCTTCCTGAACAGAAAAGCTCACCCCAGATGGAGAATGCGAATGTGACGTTTCATCCCGACCCGTGATGTCAGCACTTTGCCGCAGCCTGGCCACAAACACCTATACGCTCCCCTGCTCGAAATCTGTCACAGAGGGAGAAAAAGCTACTAAGCATTTTCACACAATTTGCTGCAAAACTCTTACGTTTCTCTGTCATCACTCTCACCTTGCACCGCCTGGTCTCCAGCTCGTCACGTGCCCCCAGCTCCAGCTCCATGTGCAGCCCTTCATCTGCCAGTTGTCCCATGCTGCTGTCTGTGTGCGAGGGAGCAGGACTGACACTGCCATGCTCCCAGCTCCAGTAGCCGCTGCTGCCACTGTCCGACAGTTCCCCTCCACCACACTCCACATCCAGTGGGCCATCTGGACGATACATATGGAGAGACTGAGACTGAGTGGAGGTGGGTGAAAGGATGGTACATTAGTTGGATGCTCTTCCTGTGCATTTCCATGCCCTTTCCACCATATGGTTTTTGGCTACAGGCACGTCAGCGAGACATTTAGTGGGTATTACTGAGTAGGGTTATGCCTGCAGTGTCGGATGCCAGCTAATTTCTCTTAGCTCAATCTCTATATACTTATATATAAAGACTTACATACATCCCAACAGATCATCACACCCAAACCCTGTGAATAAAAATAATTCAAACGTCTGCTGTGCTGGGTTTGCTTTTTTTTTTTTTTTTTTGGAGAAGATTACTTACGTGGTAAGGGATCTCTCTGTGTGGGGCTCTGGATCACTGGACTACAGGACAGACTGGTGAGGACCATCGCAGCCATGATCTCATCCATTTCTACTGATTCAGGACTCCTGTAACAGGGGAGAAGTGACAACCGAGAGCAATAAAGAGATAGAAATACACGAATCTATAAATAGATCTGAATTTGGAGAGTGTGCATGATGTGTATTGCAATTTAACATGTAACATGAAGTTATACAAAATGGTTTAAGATATCTTATACCACAGAGGTGCTGAATTATCGATTGTGACTGGTCAGGAGGCGTTGATTAACGTTCCAGAACAGCACGGCTCTGCCAATAGTGCTGGACATCGTTCACATCGGAGGTTTATATAAACATGCTTGTTGGAATAAGTTATCGTTTCTATAGTAACATCTCATTCGTGGTGGAAGCTCCACATAATCTAAGATGAACAATAAACAGACGAAAAACCATTTTGCTATTTAACAAAGACATATAATCATTGAAATGATGAAGATTTCATAAAAAAGGCTTTTTTTTTTTTTTTTTTTTACATTTATGGATGGAATCTTGGGTGTCTCGGGTGCTTTGTAACAGTACGTTTTCTGCCACAGGAAATGTTTCAGGATAGAGGACTTTCCACTTTCTGTTTTTGTGTCTTATTGACTTCAAGACAGAAAGAAACAAGAGAAGGTGGTGAGGGCACAACTGTTTATAGCTGCTACAATGTACACTCACCATCCACTTTATTAGGAACACCTGTACATTTTTGCAGTTATCCAATCAGCCAATCATGTGGCAGCAGCACAATGAATAAGATCATGCAGATGCAGGTCAAGAGCTTCAGTTAATGTTCACATCAAACATCAGAATGAGAAAAAAGTGTGATCTTTGTGACTTTAAGCATGGCATGGTTGTTGGTGCCAGATGGGCTGGTTTGAGTATTTCAGAAACTCCTGATCTGCTGGGATTTTCACACACAACAGTCTCTAGAGTTTACACAGAATGGTGCGAAAAACAAAAAACATTAAGTACGTGGCAGCTCTATGGGTGGAAACGCCTTGTTGATAAGAGAGATCAGAGGAGAATGACCAGATTGGTTCGAGCTGCCAGGAAGTTTATAGTAACTCATATAAAAAGACCACATCAGGTTCCACTCCTGTCAGCCAAGAACAAGAATCTGAGGCTATCATGGCCACAAACTCACCCAAACTGGACAGTTGAAGACTGGGAAAAAAAATCACCTGGTCTTTTTGCAGTCTTCAGCTGTCCAGTGAGGGTGAGTCTGTGCCCATGATAGCCTCAGATTCTTGTTATTGGCTGACAGGAGTGGAACCTGATGTGGTCTTCTGCT
>CM075021.1:1875117-1920578 GCA_037576675.1 Pangasius sanitwongsei | reverse complement strand
CTTTGTGCACAGGGGCATCGTCATGCTGGAACAGGTTTGGGCCTCTTAGTTCCAGTGAAGAGAAACTGTAAAGCTACAGCATACAGAGACATTTTATACAATTGTGTGCTTCCAATTTTGCAGCAACAGTTTGGGGAAGAGCCTGTGTGATGGTCGGGTGTCCACATACTTCTGGCCCTATAGTGTATTTTGTTATTTCCTTATAACCAAACAGTCCAACATGACTAATGAGTGCTGTTTCTTGTCTTTCGCTTTTAACAAAGAGTTTTGCTCATACAAGGTTTCACACAAGGTAAGTGATAAAGAAGAGATGTTAACGGTGTCATTCGTTCAACTTCTGACTGTTTTGGTTCACAAGACGAAGCCTTCACAGCAACACAAAGGCTGCCTGGTCGTTTAGCGCACGCGCAGCACTCCTAACTTTTCGCGCGAAACCCTGGAAGGGGGCGGGGACAGCGCTGCGGCGTGCGCTGTTTTGATTGGACGCCTGACCCTGAACTATGAATATTAAAATGAGTCGACGGCGTGTTGACCAATCAGAGCGAGGAGCGGTGCCGCGTCAGAGGTCCGTGTGGCGCGAAAAAGCGGCGCAGTCAGAGCAGAGCAGAGCAAGACTCTCACTGTGTGCTTGTGTTTCTGTTTTTTTTTTGGTCGAAGGACGTTATTATTGTTAGTAAGTTTAAGACAGATTGTACAAAATGGCTGCTGAAGTTGTGGATGATCATGAGCTGAGGGAAGCTCAGAGAGATTACCTTGATTTTCTCGATGATGATGTAAGTAGCACTCTTCTCCATGCTTTGTTCCTGCTGGAGCTGCTCGCAAAGATGGAGGATGATGCTGGCGATGTGTTCTGCCATGCTTTGTGTCTTATCTCACGCGGAGTGTGAGTTTAGGTTGAGCTGAGTGTGAGCAGGTGGAAGTGTGCCTGGATGTAATGTTATTTTGGCACGTGCACTCAGCAGGCTTAGGCCTCGCGCGTGAGAAGGCTCTTCCTGTTTACTGCGTACACCACTGTGTCGGTGCATAATGTGTCTCTTTATTGTTAAACATGTTTTACAGCAGGATCAGGGGATCTATCAGAGTAAAGTGCGTGATATGATCAGTGAGAACAAATCCCGCCTCATCGTCAACATCAACGACCTGCGGCGCCGCAACGAAGCACGCGCTGCCAAGTAGGTGCCGCTTTCCTCTCTCTTCTCTTTCTCTCAGCACACAGACCGAATGACTGAGTGTGCACTTTCATCCTGCCCTCTCATCATGTGTCAGAGCTCAGGAATTCAGCGTGAACTTTCCTCTGTCTGCTCAAAAAGTAGCTAGATTTGTTGGTTGCTCTTTTTTTTTTGAGATAAAATCGCTAAAGAGGTCAAAAATGTCGACAAATCTCGCGATAAACTCTGTGTGTGAGGCTGGTGAGGCCAATAACATTTGGTTGAAGCACCACGTGATTGTGTTTCTCCTGAAAACTTATTGTGCAAATGCAAATTTTCTGCAGCACACCCACAATATGAAAACTAGTAAATAAAATCTTTCAGTAAATAAAATAAAAATAAAATCTTTTTAGCACAGTGTAGATCTGCCTTTAACCAAGAATTCACTGGTATGCATAATGTTTTTTTCTTAGCCATACTGTGTAGCTGTGAGGGTAAAGTCTTCACTTGTAACTACACAGTTACAAGTTACAAACATATTCAATGTAATTACTGAATAATATGCTTTAAGGTGTAAAAAACAAAACTAGAGAAGCTGAGAGTTTATGGGCTTTATAACAGTCCTCTGTTTACAGACTGTTGAACAACGCTTTCGAGGAGCTCCTGGCATTCCAGCGTGCTCTGAAGGATTTGGTTGCCTCTGTTGATGCCACTTACGCCAAGCAGTTCGAGGAGTTTTTCATCGGACTGGAGGGCAGCTTTGGGAGCAAACACGTCACGCCTCGTACCCTCACCTCCCGCCTGCTGGGCTCCATGGTGTGCGTGGAGGGCATCGTCACCAAATGTACGTCACAGCTTGTTAAATTACAGTACAGAAACAAGTCTCTCGGTGGAAACACTGTCAGCTTAAGCAAATGTATGCATAACAAGGTTGAAACGTTATAACCGTGCAGTTACAGGAAACACAAGAAAAACATTTTGTTCTTTGTATTCTAGGCTCTCTTGTACGCCCAAAGGTTGTACGAAGTGTCCATTATTGCCCGGCCACCAAGAAGACTTTGGAGCGCAAATACACAGACATGACCTCACTGGATGCCTTTCCTTCTAGTGCCATCTACCCGACTAAGGTATTCCTCATTTGTGTCCAATTGTTACACACATTATATTTGATCTGAGGGGGAAAAGGCTAGCACTATCGAATTTGGTTCTACTGAAAAAGATAAACTATGTTGCATCTACTTCACACATAAACACTTTGATTGTCTTTCCAGGATGAGGAGAACAACCCCCTGGAGACCGAGTTTGGGCTGTCCGTCTATAAAGACCATCAGACCATCACAGTGCAGGAGATGCCCGAGAAGGCTCCAGCCGGCCAGCTGCCCCGCTCGGTGGACATCATCCTGGACAACGACCTGGTGGACGCTGCCAAGCCAGGAGACCGTGTGCAGATCATTGGCACCTACCGCTGCCTGCCAGGCAAGAAGGGAGGCTTCACCTCTGGCACCTTCAGGTACGACAAGCACTCTTTCAATATTTTTCAGATTTGGAACATGACCAACACACTGTATTTATACACTGGGGGGGGGGGGGTATTGGCTAGTCCATCAGTCATCACTGATTTCAGTACAGTTATTAGTAGAAGTAGAGCACCTAGTGTCGGAGCATGCTCAGTTCTCCCTTTGTTGCTCCTGCATTTAGGACCATTATGATAGCTTGCCACGTGAAGCAGATGAGCAAAGAGGTCTCTGCGTACTTCTCCGCCGACGACGTGGTGAAGATCAAGAGTTTCAGCAAGTCTCGCACCAAGGTGAGGATGTGGACGTTGCAGACTTTGCCACTGATGGATCCTGTGCACGGTCAGAGATCGTCTCCTGGTGTATTTAATGTATATTTTTATGGCACTATGTGGCAGAGGTATTATGCTTTCCAGTTTTCCATGCGTCAGTCTGAGATTCTCTTCACCACGATATCTCAACAACGAGTGGTTGAATGTTTGTAGGATTAATATGGAAGTTTCAGTGCAACCAGCAGATGATTATATTTTGGAATTGATCCAAACAGAGTCGAGGTCACTTGTGCGAATTTTTTTTTTTCTTCAATAGCTTCCTTCCTGAAGTTACGTTCACATTCATGTTCAGGAACTCAAGGCCCATTTCCTGGCAGTCTCATCGTAGAGTTCTTCTCGTTACAGATAGTTCAGGTGCGACGCATATGGCCAGTAGATATAACAGATATTAGAAATAACAAAGACTAGTAAGAGTACTTCATTTAATAGGGTCCTCTACCTACAATTCTCAGCTCTGTCTCTCTCTGCATTCATGTCACGGCCAAATTAGAAGCAAGGCGTGTTAATTTTTGGAACAGATTAAGAAATAAAAAATATACTTGGGCAGTCATCAGAATACCTGGGCACAGCACAAAAGTATCACATAGGTGTGGGAAACACTGTTGTATTTGGACAGGTGAGCCTGTGCATTGTTGTCTGTATAAAATTAAATCAAAGTGGTTTAATATTCTAAACAAAATGTACTACAGGTTCACCATGTCTTAAAAAATTCTTCCAAAAATTTTGATTGAATAAACAAAGTGTCTGACCTGGGGACTTTGAAAATGAACGATTGAAAAATAATGAGCTCCGTAGCAAAAATAGAGCTCCAGAGTCGGCTAAAATGCCCGATTTCCATGGCCTTTGGTGTTGTTTGAAAGTTACTGAAGGGCTCTTTTTAACCATTATAATGTGGTCGCGTAACTGTATAACGTTGGTCGTTGCAATCCGGTGCTATCAGGATATCGGTCACTTCATAAGTGCAGGCTCTTCATAAAAGAACAGGATTGTGTAACCAGTGTGCAGTGTATGTATTTTAACTCTATGGGTTGCACAGTCTGGGACTTCTGCATTACATGCATAACTAATAGAATGCTGATTTCCAAGATGTGAATCACATATTCTCATGACACACATCATCACTTTTTTGCATCGCGATGCATTGTGTCACAGTGCATTGTTAAAAAAAATTGGATATCTATATATACACTGTGTATATATCAGTATATATGTCAACACTGCTAAGATGGGGTGTGTGTCTGTGTGTGTGTATACATATATATATATATATATATATATGTATATATATATATGTGTGTGTGTGTGTGTATAATGCAAACATGCTAATTTCTGTTGTACTAAAGTATGTATATCAATAAGTGATGACATAGGCTCTACACATATGACACTACTGTTCACAGTATATATATTTATAACATTGTAGGTTTATGGCTTTCCCTCATGTTTTTGTACAGAATGTGTTTGACCAGTTGGCCCGTTCTTTGGCTCCCAGTATCCACGGTCATGATTACATCAAGAAGGCCATTCTGTGTATGCTGCTGGGTGGAGTAGAGAAGGTTCTAGAAAATGGATCACGCATCCGTGGAGACATCAATGTCCTCCTCATAGGTTTGTATTACAAATGGGCTAATGCATTTCACAGAAACGTATGTTTTTAAACCTGAGAAATAACGCTGCGGTTTGGAAGAGCCTAGATAGCATTAAATGAAGTTTGCACATGCAGTTTGAACCTAGCCAGAAAAATCGCACTCTAGTCTTGAATCCTTTAATTAGGTTTGGAGCGACGGCAACTTGGCAGTGTGATGAAGTGTAAATGGTTCTGTTTCCTTTGCCAGGGGATCCCTCTGTAGCAAAGTCACAGCTGCTGCGCTACGTACTGCATACAGCCCCTCGTGCCATTCCCACCACAGGCCGCGGCTCATCAGGTGTTGGTCTCACTGCAGCCGTCACCACCGACCAGGAGACAGGTACTGCAGCGTGAACATTGACTGAAGCCACTGACCTGTATCTGCATGATTTTATGCATTGTGCTGCTGCTACATGATTGACTGCTTGATTAATCGCATAAACGTTCAGGTGTACAGGTGTTCCTATTAAAGGATAACGGATTATCTGTGACATTGAAGTTATTACAGTAAAACAGTGTAATTACGGAAACACAATAGAAGTCTCCCTCTGTGTTGCGCGCTCTGTCTTGTAGGTGAGCGGCGGCTGGAGGCCGGTGCCATGGTGCTGGCTGATCGAGGCGTGGTCTGCATCGACGAATTTGACAAGATGTCGGACATGGACCGCACTGCGATCCATGAAGTCATGGAGCAGGGGCGTGTCACTATCGCCAAGGCGGGCATTCATGCTCGTCTGAATGCCCGCTGCAGCGTCCTCGCAGCCGCCAACCCTGTCTATGGCCGGGTGAGTACTTTATAAAAATGACTCCTGCGCCCAGCCGCTCATATAAACAAAACTACAGTACATGGATCATCTCGCACAGCTGTAATTACCCATGAATTGCAGCAGTTGTGTACTTAAACAGCAGTTAGTGTGAGCGTGTCTCTCTCTCGCTGTCTGTCTGCAGTATGACCAGTATAAGACCCCCATGGAGAACATCGGGCTGCAGGACTCTCTGCTGTCTCGTTTCGATTTGCTCTTCATCATGCTGGATCAGATGGACCCCGAGCAGGATCGTGACATCTCTGACCACGTTCTGCGCATTCACCGCTACCGTGACCCTCGCGAGCAAGAAGGAGCAGGTACTCAGGCTTCACAAGACTTGCACTATTCAGTTGAGACCTTTGGTTGAAACTTGCGTACATTTTGCAAAACTTAGCCTTAAATTGAGAACAGATTTAGATGTGGGCTCAGTCAGGAAATCTACCTCTGCTGAGTCGAGCACCATGATATTTGTTGGGACTTGCAGATGTTTCAGATGTCTGCAAGTCTAATTTTGAGTTAAGGCAAAAATAGTTGCACAGCAAGTCTTGTATAATTACACCATCCGCCCCCCCGCCCGCTTTGTTGTGTTTCAGCATTGGCTCTGGGTGGTACAGTGGATGTGTTGGCCACAGAGGACCCCGATGTGGTACAGGAGGAAGAGGAGGAGCTACAGGTGTACGAGAAACACAACCACCTTCTCCATGGCAACCGGAGACAGAGGTAAACACTGTTGAAATCGGTTCCGAAAAAAGTAAGCTAGCACTGAGACCTGTTTAAGAAGTTGACTTAATTACATAAGGGTTTAAATGTTAATGATGTCATGTGTTATTATATTAATATATTATCACTGCTTCCTGTGTTCTGTCGCATATTGACGTGTTTAGTGTTTATAGTCCACAAGCTGATCAAGACTGAGTTACTCGCTGCGCATGAAAAGAAATCTGTTGATTTTTTTTAGGGACCGAGTGGTGAGCAAAGAGTTCCTGAGGAAGTACATCCACATTGCCAAGGTGATTTCCCCCGTATTGACCCAAGAAGCAGCCAGTCACATCGCAGAGGAGTACACACGACTGCGCAACCAGGAGCAGCTGGGCTCGGACATTGCTCGGGTGAGGAGATCATGGTTAAATCTTGAAGTCAGAAGAAATGACTGTACCAATAATTATTTCAGGTTTATCATGTTTTTTTAAGGACACCAGAATAAGCTATGTGCCTGACAGTGACATTGTTACTGCGGTTAATTTGCCTTATTAAGTGACACTGTGTCCCTCTGCCAGACCTCGCCAGTGACAGTCAGGACGCTGGAGACTCTGATCCGTCTCGCCACGGCCCATGCCAAGGCCCGCATGAGCAAAGCTGTGGAGCTCGAGGACACAGAGGTGGCCGTGGAGCTAGTTCAGTTCGCCTACTTCAAAAAGGTTAGAGCGTCTTCCTTACACCTGCACACGCCACTAACGTGTAATAACTATTGAATCTGATGTACCATTCAGAGGGCGTTTACAGGTTTGGAATGAACCTGAAACATGATTTCTGATGAAAAACTTTATACTGTACTGTAATGCCCAAAAAATGATAAGCGTCTTATAAGCCATGAAAAAGGTTAATCAGAATGTCCGTAACAATTACTGAGGAAATCCAATATGCCTAGCAATTCATTCCAGCGCACTCATATTATAAATACGAGTTCCTAGATAATAATCATCTGATCTTCTAGGTTCTGGAGAAGGAGAAGAAGCGTGCCAGACCGGGAGAGCGTGACGCGGCCTCTGAGGATGAGGAAGAGGATGAGGAAGACCAGGGGACCCCCAAACAACAAAGGAAGAGGTCTGAATGCTTAAACAGTGTTTAAGAGGAAGCAGATTTTTACCCTCGGTTTTGAGGCACGGAGTTTTGAATGTGCTTTCTGTCCTCTAGGAGGCGACGTTCAACTGAGCGCAGGCCATCACAGAGCAGTGAAACTTACGACCCGTATGACTTCACCACCGAGGCAGACGTACCTCAGAGTGAGCAGAGTTACACCGTCACATTATCATGGATATATTAACAGTGACCTGAACACATCTGATGACATTTAATAAAAAAAATGCTCATTTATTGTTGTTTTTCTTGTGTTCAGTCCAGTCTCCAGCTCCTGCAAGGCCCAGTGAGGAGCCCATGGAGACGCCTGAGCAAGACGGCCACGCAGAGCTATCAGCGGACAGGTAGGTGCAAAGCAAATGAACGAATAAATAGTAAAATAAATAGCAGTTTACCTCCATGAAGGTGCACGCGGGTCATTTACAAAGGGGACGCCAGTTTCAATAGACTTCAATAGGCAAGTAAAAATAGAACGCTGGATCGTAAACATTGAACAGCGAAATCTACAGGGTGTCGTCTCTCCCGCTCATGATGAACTCGTGTTAACGCATCTGGTGTTATGTGTGTAATTGTATATCTATCGCAAACCTTGCGACAGCGTCCCGATCCGGCCACGAGAATGACTTCAATACGTTCTTCTTTTGTCAAACGCGTTCTTAAAGGCTATCTGAGAAAATATATATATAGTATAAACGAAGTATGAAAAATTTTGGAAGACATTTTGCTAAAAAAGTGTTAATTTCCCCTCTGTTGGAAGACTTTTGGGACACCCTTTATTTTTTAACAGTCCCGGGAGCCGTAGATTGCTCTAGAATTAGACCGACGTGTCAGATTATTTACGTGGTTCTGCAAATGTTCTTTTTAAAGAAAAGAGATTTTTACCTATAGATACATTCTTGTGCCATAGAATCTGCCGTACGTGTTTTGCAGGCTGAAGGAGTTCAAAGCCGGGTTGCACGAGGTCTTCCGTGCCGCACACGCTCAGTCGGTGGGCATGAACGCTCTGATGGGAGACATCAACAAGAACCGCTCCACTCCGTTCGAGCAGGCCGAGGTCCGAGCCGCCCTCGCGCGCATGCAGGACGACAACCAGGTCATGGTAGCTGATGACATCATCTTCCTCATCTAATGAGGGGGGAAAAAAAAGCTAAGGATGGAAAGAGAAAGGAGAGAACGTGATAACACTGCGGAGGGTGGACTTTTTTTTTTAGCAGATACTTATTCGGACATGCAAGGTTTTATTTTTTTGTAATTCGCATGCATATCTATATGCGTTCTTTCATTTCTTTTAAATGGTAGCCTAATCTGTGCAAGTTTGTCTATTTCTGTCTATTGTTTTATGTTTCTTTTTTTTTTTTTCCCCTGTACATTTCATTTAGTTGACAGCTTCTATAAATTCAATTGTATTTGTTTTCAGAAAGTGAGAGTGTGTGTATATATATATTGTCTATTGCTCAAAAGAAGGGTATGTTTCAGTTCAATGGAAAAAAATAAATTTAGTTGATTGTCACTTGATTTAAGGCTTGATTGAAGTTTTTTTCCCCACCAGGTTTCCATTCACTCTTTATATAAGTAAAAATGTATTTCAACAGAATTCATCTCACTTGTTAATGAGTGCAATTCAGTGACCCAGATAATTAAAAAAAAAACAAAAAAAACCCCACATGTCTGTGGTTTCGTGGCTTTAGTTGCTGTTTTGGACAATCCCAACATATGCATTCAAGTCTTTCTTTAAAACGACAAATAGACATCCTATTGGATCCTACAGTATCCTTCATGATCCTAACGTAGATCATGAAAGCCTGTGATACACACGAGCAGTCACGTATCTTGGATTCCTGATGTGCTGCTTCTTTGGGGAATCGCCCACTGTCACCTTTTCTCCACTGGCCTCGTACTGAAGCGGTGAGAAAAGCGGGTAGAAACTGACTTGCCTGGTGTGTCATAGTGAAAGTGTAGCTGATGTGTATCAGTGCTTGGAACTCCGCTGTGTTGTCAGTAATGCATTGCTTCCCGAGCACACGCGCACACACACACACACATAAGTTGAACAAGATTATGTGCATCTCCAGAGTATGCAGTTTCTTATGAATGGGGGTCTTGTTTAAACGTCAGGGTCACTTATGAATATCACCTAAACATCATAAATGCTACATTCTGTTATAATCAGATATAACTGATATACAGTGCCTCCAATGATTGTTTCACCTTCTGTTGTATTGCAACATCGAATTTAAGTGTATCAGAGTGGGATTTTTTTCTGATGCCTTTGAAGTGCCTCAGAAATAACATTAAAATAAAGTATTTAGATGTCCTTAGACATCTTTTATTTGAAAATAATAAGAAAAAAAATCTAAAAACTGCTTAACTGATAAGTATTCACCCCGTCAGTGTGAATTGTCCTTTTGCAGCAGTTACAGATTTGAGTTGTCTTGGCTGTGTCTCCGTGACACTCAGACGTGCCTCTTGCACATTGTGATTTTGGCATTGGTGGACAGCAAGTTTCAGGTCATGCCACAGATTTTCAAATGGATTTAAAGCAGGGCTTCGTCTCATTGTCCTGTTGGAACATTTTGGAATATTTTCACCCTAAATGCAGATGTCTGGCCGACTGGAACGGGATCTCCTCGACAGTTTGCTTGTATTGGGCTCCGTCCAATTTGCTTGTGATGGCAACAAGCTTTCCAGTTCCTCCTGATGAAAAGCAACCCCAGAGCATGGTGCTACCACCACCGTGCTTGATCTAGGAACGGTGTTACCTGGGTGTTGGGCTTTATTTGGGTTGCACTTGGAGTTCTGCTCAAAGAGTTGAATTTTTGTCTCATCAGACCATCAGTTTTCCTCATGCTCTCAGAATCCTTTATGCGCCTTCCATATGATTTTACTCAGGAGTGTAGTCCGTCTAGCCACTCTACCCTAAAGGCCTGATTGATGGAGCATTTCTGAGATATTTGTCCTTCAATTTTTGCAGAGGTCTTCTGAAGCTGGTCACCTCCCTGACCGAGGCCCTTCTAGCCCGGTTACTGAGTTTGACCAGCGGCCATCTCTAAGAAGAGTTCTTCCATTTCACGGCGATACTTCTTGGAACATTCAAAGCTTTAAAAATGGTTTAATACCCTTGCCCAGATTGATCTATTGACACTATTTGATCACAGAAATCTACAGAACTACTTGGACTTCAAGGCTTGACATGCACTCTGACTTGTGGGACCTTATACACACAGGTGTGTCCCTTTCTAAATCATGTCCAATCAACTGAATTTGCCAAAGTTCTAAAGACAACTCAATATAATTAAAGCGAACAGGATGCACCTGAGCTCAATTTGAGTGCCTTAGTCAAGGGTCTGCGTACTTATTTAAATGAGAGATTTCAGTTTTTGATTTTTAATAGATTTGTACAAATAAAAAAAAAACCCAACAACTTATTTTTGCTTTGTCATTATGGATTATCGTGTGTATGTAGATGGCAAAAAATGTTAATTTAATCAATTTTCAATTAAATCTATAACGTAGTTAGTGTGCAAAAAAAAAAAAACCTGAAGGGGTCTGAACACTTTCCAAACCCACTGTATATACCCTGTATCGTCCGAGAATGACTCATGAGATCGTATCTCCTGGTTGTGGTTTTAGTATTCATTGCCAGCTGTGTTATAAGAAGCCAATCAGCATTTCAGTGACCTACATTTTTGCAAAGTGGGCGACATCATGTCTGCTGCCAGAAGCTGCTTGTGCTGGAGGAAAATGTAGACCTTTAAATGTGCACAATCCTGTCTACATTTCGGTGAAAATTTCACAGAGCAAGAGGAGCGGGCCAGCTGCGCTGATTTATTTCGCCTGCTCATGCAAAAATTGTTTGTTAACTTTGAAACGCGACACATTCAATTCAAAATTCACTTACACATTACCTTGACAACTGTAATGCTTGGAGAAACACCTCCTCTGGGAGAACAATTTTTCCGGATAGCATAACCCCAGAAAATATAATATGTTAGCGTTTAGCCCATGTTTGGGCTTGTTGTCTTGTTGAAACCCCCAGCTTCTCCCCTGATTCAGTTTCTTTCCAATGAGATCAAATTCTCCTCTAATATGTCCTGGTACTTCACTCCATTCACGACGTTTGCGTTTAGCCTGTACGATAATTCATGGTGTTCGTTATATCAGTGGTGATGCTCATGACTCAGTTACGCTAGATAGATAGACATTTGTGAATAGCTCAGAACAGGAATATAGTCAAATATAATCTTCATCAGTATGCGATCAAGTCAGCATTCAACCGAAAAAGGAACTGACAAAGTCTTTTAGTTTATAATTAGGGCAAATGGGTCTCAGTGACACAGATTTAGATCTAACGTACAACGTTCAGTTCACAATCTGCGACAGATGCCTTGGGTTCAGTTCCAGCATTCTTTGTCCAAGAGGTTTTTGATAAACACGATTTGTTAGGAACTACAGACTAAAAGGTTCTTTGAAAGTCACCGTAGTGACAAATACAATTCAAACAGCCTGAAAGGCTGCTTTGAAACTAAACTTCTGAACAACAATGGCAAAATATATGTCTGATTTTATCAAATTAAAAGTGCCAATGAAGTTAGACCTAAAATGACATGCCAGTGTGAAGGAAAAAAAATCTCAGTGCTGTGTTTGAAACAGTTGTAATATTAGTCAGGCAATTAGAAGGACACGTTCTGTGTTCTGTGTGGCGTTACCTCGCGTACATCATTTTATTTCATTTGCCAACTTCCATATCTATATAGGCAATGCAGAATCATGGTTCAGGCTGTGGCAGGTGGTTCCCTTGTGGTCTGAAACTTGAGATGTATAATTGAGTGGGGAACCTGAGAAGAAAGTAGTCACTTAGGGACTTCAAATGTTCAGAAACATCCCTGGTGACCATAAATCTCAGATAAAGCCTGAATACGATAACAGTGCATTGAACCACTTCTAACTTTGCTTTTATACGATTACTTAGAGCTCGTTCACTGAGCTCTTTCACTGGTCTCAAAAGTCTTTCACTTTGATATTTTACCCCTAACTTATGTCAAATAACACTTTTAGTGTCTGGGGGGTGCAGCCGTCCACACAGCTGCATTCTAGTGAAACTGCATGATCTCACATACAATGGTGTAATTATCAGTGTATCTGATGAGGAGGAATTAACACAACTGAATAGACGGGTCAAAATGATATTAAATTGCTTCTAGATTATTATATCTTGGATAAAAACAACAACACAACTTTACACTGAGTAGGTAAAATATCCCTTTTTTAGTTTTTTCCTTTGCATGACCCCAGACTGGAACATATTCAACCGCTCATCTACATTTAAAAGAAAAAAGTGTGTCAAGGGAAGGAAATACAACACAAGCAAAGCATGACATGTATGGCTATATAAAGATGGGGAATTCACAACCCCTCACTATTCGCTGAATGGACCAGTTCCACGCTGAGGACGGATTACAATACTGACAGCGCACCTGTTTTTCTCAAGATGCACATCTCAGTGGTTAGTGATCATACCTATTTGTTTTGTTTTTTCCTGTAATTTCTGACAACAGTTTAAAACACTGAGAGTATCACTGCTGTAATGTAGTGCTGAGGTATAATCGTTGAAGCTGCCATGAGCACAATGTTTGTAGAACTGTTGACTGATATGCATAGTTCCAGCTGCGTTTTCCTGAAACATCGATTACAAGAGTTAGAAGACATTTCATTACTAAGTTCAATCTGATCTCCTGTCCTGTCCTGTCCTCCAAGCTTTTCAAGGTCATACTGTTGTTGGCGCTGGGAGTACTGCTGCTCGGAGCAGATCATTCTCCTGCAGGACGCAGAGGAAAGAAAGAACGGAAAAGGGATCCGGCTAATAGGGGCTCCAAAAGAAAGGCCAGAAAACTGTGGCTAAGTTTGGATTCTGCAGTAGAAAGCCAACCAGATACCTACCAAATATCTCCAAGTCAGTCCATATCACCATGGACATACGAGTGAGTCTGTTTAAAACATTTCTACATGGCATGATATACATACAGTGAGGGGAAATAAGTATTCAGGCACTTTTTGTTTCTGTTATTGAATATACTCCCATATATCCACTTCAATTTTACACACATTAATGTCTTCTGACTTTCTACATATAAATATGAACAAAACGTATGCGTTCATAAGCATAAACAATGATATGTTTTTCAAAGAATTGGTGCAAAGCTGTTGTTTGCAATTACAGCGTCGAGACGTCTGCGGTAAGAAGCACGCTGCAAATATACATGACATCTTAACAAGTGAAAACAACTTGAATATAGTCAGATTTAACTAACAAACGAACTAAGATTACAACAAATCAATATAAGATTATTAACAGTTTTTCTAGACGTTTTTTTTTTTAAATGAATTTCAGGCTCGAAATTGTCTTGTTTTATTGTCAGTTTTTAAAATCTAAGCATTCATTTATAGAAAGAGACATAATTATCTGCCATTAGAATAAGAAAAGTTTAAAGGTTGAGGTAGGTTTAATAGAAGTAGGTTTAATACGATGTGGTTTATTGTAACCTTATAATAGGAAATACTAGATAAATGACATATTCAAGATATTTTAACTTGACTTTTTTCACAGTGCATTTAGCTTTTTGCAGCATTGTGGTTTAATTGTGGCCCATTACTCTTGGCAAATCATCTCTAATTCTCTCTAAGGTTACAAGGCTCCCTCTGATGGACTCGCAAGTTCAAAATCCTCCATAAACTTTTATGAGATTCACATCAGGAGATTTGGCCTGACGCAAGGCTTTCTTGAGTTATTTTTTCTGTATGTTTGGGGTCGTTGTCTTGTTGAAACACCCAGCTTCTCCCCAGATTCAGTTTCTTGGCTGAGGAGATTGATTTCTCCTCTAATGTGTCCTGGTACATCTCTCCATTCGTGTTTCCTTCATGAAGAGTAGTCACAGGTACCGTTTTATAAGCAGTTTTATAAGGAAACGAGCTGTAAGTGTTACTGAGCATCTTGCAGAAGCAGCCACAGCTCTTCTGGAGACTTTGACTGTCGACCCGCTTCTTATTTTTGCAGCGAAACCCAACAGCCTTCATTATGTTTTTGACTGAAAAGTGTCTCTTATGGAATCTGCTGCTTTCTTTACTGACATACAAACATTTTTCTGTAACATTTAATCTTGTGCTGGAAAACTAATGTTTGGAATCTAAATCTAAATTTTTGTACTGGCTTGTTAACAAAGTTATACAAAGTTAATAGGGTTAATAGGGTGGACTTTTGCACAGTACTCTCTCTCTCTCTATATATATATATATATGTATATATATATATATATATATATAATCCAGTTGAGTGCAAAAGTTTGTAGCAAATTTGTACCACTATTTTAGTTTGTCTAAAACATTGCTAATTTAACAGTGCTTTCTTTTAAAATTCCTGCTATAACATGAGCTGAATATTAAAGCAATGAAGTCGAAGTCAGAAAATGACTTTATTAAAACGCTCAACAGTTTGCATTCTCATTGATGTTCTCAAGCTAATCTATTCAAATGAGTCTCCTGAAGGTATCTAATAACTTAAAACAGTCAACACATGTTAAACCTGAGTTTTATTTAAACCATTAAATAATCGAACAAACGTAAACTCTCTAGTTACAGAGTCAGTGGGCTAGTTACAGAGTCAGTGGGCTAGTTACAGAGTCAGTGGGCTAGTTACAGAGTCAGTGGGCTGTTACAGAATCAGTGGGCTAGTTACAGAGTCAGTGGGCTGTTACAGAATCAGTGGGCTGTTACAGAGTCAGTGGGCTGTTACAGAATCAGTGGGCTAGTTACAGAGTCAGTGGGCTGTTACAGAGTCAGTGGGCTAGTTACAGAGTCAGTGGGCTGTTACAGAGTCAGTGGGCTGTTACAGAGTCAGTGGGCTGTTACAGAATCAGTGGGCTAGTTACAGAGTCAGTGGGCTAGTTGCGCATGTAATTACAGTGATTATCCAGGGGCTGTGGAAGAGAACCATCTTTTGTGTGTGCATATTCAAGCAAGAATGTTTCACAAAGTCATGTAGTGACGTATGATACAGTATTTGCAATTGTCATATAACAACCTTGTCTTATAACTTGTGCCTGTTTCAAATTAGAAGGAACCCTAGCGGTTATCCTTCCTATCGCCAGGGCACTTTTCTTCTGAACCAATGGCATTTTCCCATTTTCAATATGTGGGGAAGCTATGAAAGTCCCTGCTGCATCACGCATGTCCTATTTCCCGTTTATGTCTTGTAGCAGTTGAGGAACTGGATTCAGAGACACTCAGCATATTGCTGCACTTCTTTGATTTTTGCTAAGCTTGTTTTTTTTGTTGTTGTTTGTCTTTTTGTTTGTTTTTTCAATCTGCACTATCAGGGACAATGCACTGAGGTACATTATAGAATATGGATGTGCAAATGTATCTAATATTTCTTATTATGAGATTAATATAAATGATTGTAAATCAAATATAAGATTATTCAGACTGTTTTTAGATGCTTTAAAAAAATTTTTTTTTAGAAGATTTAAATTTTCTTATTCTATTGGCAGATTTGACTTTCTAGAAATAAATGCTTAAAATAATAATAATTTTAAAAAAATCTGCCAAAAGAACAAGACTGTTTCAAGCTTGAAATGAATAATGATTTAATAACTTATATATAGTGTATTTGTAATCTTATAGGAAATACTGGATAAATGTGACTATATTCCAGATGTTCTTACTTGCTAGATGTCATTTTTGCAGTATATAGTTATTGGCCATCAGGATTTATGTAAAGTTACATATTTCTTACTAAACAGTATCATTACCACAAAACATTGTGCAGTAGGCAGGAGAATAAGCTCTGTGTGTTAAGGTGTACAACGGAAATGAACATCTCTGAGTGTCCCACCTCATCCCAGGGTCTCTTACGACGAATCCCGCATTCCGAGCCGCATCTTCGAGGCGAAGTGTGAGAGGACAGGCTGCTTGAACAAAGATGGAAGCGAAGACATCGGTCTGGAATCGAAACCCATCTTCTACCAAATCCTGGTGCTCAGAAGAGTAAAGGGCAAAAAGAAGAACTATTCCTTCCGGCTGGAGAAACATACCACCAGCGTGGGCTGCACATGCGTTTCACCTAACATCATCTCTCATATGTAGTGCTGCAGTGCCATATTTGACTGAAAAAAAAATGTGCATCCAGCTTCACAGCCCTCTATATGTCCTTTTCATGCTTTCAACCTATGAGCATGAATAGGATATATAGAGAGCGTGAATAGCATATATACAGCCCTCTATATATCCTATTCATGCTCATAGGTTGCTATATTATTGCTTTCTTTTCAGCTCAGGGAACTATAAAACGTAAAGGGCTTGACGTGAAGAACACCTTCAAGGGCCTAAACATTTGAACTCCTCCCGCAAATGTTCTTTTGCCTCCTCAACTCTCTACTGTTTTTAGTTCTGAGTCTCAGTTAACAATAAAAGACCGACAAAAAGACAAAGCACAATTGAGTTGTTTAGCAAAGAGATGTTTTTACTGACCGTCATGCCAAATCAGAAGTAGGATCATCTTTATGACAACCACAAGAAGAGCAAATGGGGTTTCCCGAACAATTCACATCAGTGCTCATCACTGCACATATTGCCATTTTGTAAAGACACCTAACGTCTAATGTCTTTGACAGCACAAAGAAAAACACAGAGACGTGCCAAAACAAATCACAGCATTCACAGCTAATGCTAAAGCAGCTTCTCTGATTGCCACTCCATTAAAATATAAGTACAGCATCTCAGGGTTTCTTAGTTCTCTCCCCTGTCGTGTTTTCTCATGATGTCCCTGCTCTGCATTCTCCACATGTTGTGATCTGCTCTATTGACATCTCTCTTCTTAGCTATCACTTGAGCATGATACAAATAAAAGTCATTGAGCTTATATGTGCCTTTGAATTGTGCTTCAATATTCAGTAAGGAATATCATTCTGAAGAGGCTAACACTTAGGAGCTTTTTTTTTTTCATCAAATCTCATGAAAATGCATAATCATGACTGCTTAGAGAACAAAGGCAATGTGAATAAATTCCGTTATAAATTTGTTTTTTATTGAGAAATCACATGTGCCTCTATAATCAATAAATGATAAGTGAATAAACATGCATAGCTTGCGCTTTGCTAGGTGGTATGCATTTAAGAAACAGCTGATTTTTTTTTGCAATGTGTATAGACATTTATGAAGTGCAATATCTTGTCCCCGAAGTACTGATCTTAATTTTCAGCGTAAGTCTGCATTGTCTGTATGTCTGCATTATTTATGCGTTATTTCTTGTTTCTCTCCTATCTTCTACATCATCACCTCAGTATGTACAAGTGATTGATTTTCTAAAAGGTAGTTGCTGATATCTACCACCTGAATCTTTGACACTAGAACTCCGGTGCACCTTGCGTTGTTGTCCAGACGGTTATTAGCTTTGAAATTTTATACCCCATGAACAAAAAAAAAAAAAAAAAAAAAAGGTTTGTTGTGTTTTAAATTGCCATTAGCAATGTCCACTACTCGCCTCCATTACTTTAATGAGAAGTGACGTCTTCTTTTACTGATCTCTGTCACATCCTATGTTTTTTTTTTTTTTCTAACCATCCCAGACACAGTCCTCGTTTCCTCCACCACTCTATCGGCATGCTTCCTCCTTCAACTCTTTATTCTTCCTCACTTCTTCTGCGTGCTTGTCCTAAAAGCATCAAAAACAGTCCTCGTTAGTGCAATTAAGGACAGCTGACAAAACAAGCCTGAATATCAAGCTCCACATCCCCTCATATTCGTGAGAAAGAGCATTTCTAGGTAACAAAAGAGTTATTGTTATGCCATTACTGAAGGGAGGACATAGTTACATGCATTCAATTTGAGATGAAAAGTAAAAATACTAAGAAGCTCTCTGACAGTGTTTCAAAATCATTTGGCATCATTTATACTTGAAAAGAAGGTTAAATCTACAGCTCTTTAGTTTGTCCCTCTTGTAATAAAAAAAAAATTAAACCTTCTATGTAAAAACCCTACAACAGGGTGTTACTCAGTCAGCGAGGATTCCAAGTAAAAACTCTTTAGGAAGCTAAGAACTGTTACTGTAACTATGGCGTCTGTCTCAGCTACTGTATCTGTCTACATTCAGAGCAGATGAGAGTAAAGCGTCTTGCTCAAGAGTCCCAACCAGCAGCGGCTCGTGACCAGAGATTTTTGGTGGGGCAGACGGACTACATTTAGTGACTACATAGCCTCAAACAAACTTAAGTCAAGAGGCTATTACATTTGACTTCTAATACAGGCTACTAACGAGTGAATTTTTTAGAGTAACCCTGCAATAGGCAGTAGAGAGCGACTACCTACAGTAATCCAGCGTACATGTAAAAAAAAAAAAAATTAACCAGGGTCGACGGGTTTCTGCAAAATTTCCACCCCAATGTCTCAAAAACCGTACAAAAGGCCTAAAACTAACCCAAAATATTTTGGCAATTGGAAAATGCATATATGTATCTTGTATCTGCAATGTATGTTACATTGTTATAAGATGAAATAAGAGAAATTGTTCTCGACATCATAGACACACTGTCTGCATTTACATGTTGCCGTTTTGCGGAACTTGATTCAGTAGATTATCTGCTATAAAAACAAGATGTTTGGATGGCGAGCCCGTCATTCACTGTCCCGTCCACTCCGCCTGTTCCACTGAAAATGTTCACAGAGCAAGCACGGGGCAAGAAAAATCTCTCTTAGCACTCGTTGCAATTCCCATTTTGACCACTAGGTGAAATAATAACTCTATAGAAGCTAAGTGGGGCAGTGAGCACGCTGCCTCGTGGTTGCGGCACATCTACAAACACGAGCAAATCGACAAATCGGCTTATATCTGTCAAATAACTACATTTTTTAAATCGCTGCTCAACAACTGGAACGCAAAGCTATACGTGTATTAGAAGTGATTTTCTGTATTAAATATACCACGGAAAAGTTGCTTTTAACATTTGTATTTAAATTTATATGCACAGTGGGTTGCTAGATTATCCATCCTGAAAAAGAAATCGCTACGTATTTTATGGTGCATTATGGGTAATAATATAGTGCACTGTCCAGGGAATATAAGTATTTGGACAGCACTATAAAATGGCCAAACCCCAAACTGCCCACTATATGCTGAACAAATTCAAACACGACAACTTTTTTTTTTTTTTTTACACAATACCTTTTCCTGAAGTCTCTCCAGCATGGCGGCCAGCAGGGCCTCGCGGTTCTCTTTGTTGGTCTCCATCCTCTGTTCCAGCTTCTCCTTTGCATTCTTGATGAAGTTGTTGTTCTCCTCGAAGGCCTTCTGGATGACCTCCCTCTCATGCTCTCTCTTCTCAGCCAGGTGCTTCAGCAGCTCTGCCTCCTGGATCTGAGTGAAGACTTATGCGTGTTAATATTTTATAGTCTAGAGATCATTGTGTATATGGGATAAAGACAGAGAGAGAGAGAGAGAGTGTGTGTGTGTGTGTGTGTTTTAACCTTCCGTCTCTCCTCAGCAGCCTCCAGCTTCTTCTGGATCTCCTCCAATGAGGGGTCCTTGCGGTGTGGCATGGAGGCATTCAGCTCAGGCACACCGTCGAATGAAGGAGGCTTCAGGATCACTTCAAACGCCTGGCCTGATGCACGCTTGTTCAGCTCGATCACTTCCACGTCCTTGATCTCACACCAGTTCAGGTCCACTGCATCTATTTGACAATGATTCATATCACATTTACACTATTACTAGCTGTATTTTTCACGTATTAGAAGGGACGTAGTGTCAGAGCACAATAACTTTAAAATGGACAGAAAGTCAAACAATACAAGCAGATGAATAACTTTAAATTACTGCAAAGCAACATACAAAAAAAAAAGTGTTATCTAGCATTTAAAAGCACGAAGAGGTACACAATGCTAATTTATAGTGAAAGTGAAAAGCGTAACAGTTTGTGGTTGGTATAAATATAATGAACGGTAACCAAGTAAGCGAATGTATTGAGTGATGGTAAAATCAGCTAAGAGTTGACATGCTACACAGGAGGAAGCCACTGCAGCCCTGTGTTCTGCTGGTTACCTTCAGCTTTGTAGGTCGGCTTGTCTGAGACATCTGTCTTGATGCAGGAGCAGAATAGTGACACTAGAGGGAGCTCCTTCAGTTTGTCTCGATATGCTTAAAGGGAGAAGAGTCATGTCAACAAAATGTCTACAAAGTGGTTCCTTCTCTTCAGAGGAAACACAAACAGCATTAAGAACAACTTGCTGATTTATTTTTAGTCCATGCGGAGAAGACTGTAATGAACATGACCTGTAGAATAATGCAACTAGTTAACATACCTGCCAGGGTCATACTGTTGGTTTTCTTTCTTCGTGTAGCAAGGAGGCTTAATCTGCTCTTTCCACTGAGAGAGAGAGAGAGAGAGAGAAGGATTACATCTCTCTCTTCAGCAAATGCACTTAAGTGTCAAATAACCTTAAATAAGATTTTCTGTGCGCACGAGCAAAACCTATTGGCTGTTGATTATGTTAAATATATCCTTTTTCCCAATACTTCTGACTAATGATATAATGATATTATAATAAAAAATGTTAATCCTAATTACTGCTAGTGCTTTGTTTAGTGTTTCAAGATGGCTATCAACACATTGACTAGCACTTGTATCAATGAATCAATCGATCAATCACACTAAGTCACACTAAGAGTCAATAAGGAATCAATATTCATGTTATTTGCTACATTGGCCCAAACCCATGGTAACAGTACATCCAAATGGAAGCTACTCAAAAAAAAAAAAAAAAAAAAAAAAAGAAAAGAAAAAAATCACAATCCTTCCTAGATCTACAATTTAATTTCTTTCCCTTTTTCCTGTTTCGGTAAAATTGGGATTCCACAAGGCCTCTTAGCCCTGCATAATGGTCCACACAGATACCTGTCCATCCATCCTCTGTACCACTTATCCTACACAGGGAGCCTGGAGCCTATCCCAGGGAGCTCAGGGCACAAGGCAGGGTGCCAACGCATTGCAGGGCACAATCTCACACACACACTGGACAATTTAAAGATTTCAATCAGCCTACAGCCGCATGTCTTTGGACTGGGGAAGGAAACCGGAATATCCAGACGGTACCCCCCGAAGCACAGGGAGAACATACAAACTCTGCACATACAGGGCTGAGGCAGGAATCAATCCCCCAACCCTGGAGGTGCGAGGCAACAGTGCTAATCACTAAGCCACTGTGTCCCCCAGTTACTGTCAATATTCTTCAGTGGCAGAAACTATAACTACATTAAAATGAGTGTCTGTAATCATTCTGTACATTTGGTATATATAAAAATAATGCATATAAAATAATACATATAAAATATGTGACTTGATTAAAAAGCCACATATCTGAATACTAAAAAAAAAAAAATCGAACCGAATATTACCTAACTGAATATTTCACCCAGACAGATGCATACCTTATGCTTATGCACTCCATTACCCATGAAGCTGAGTGTGAAGATGACTGACTACACTGACTACTGACTACTGATTTTGTCCTGACACGTTCTGAGGGAATGATGTGAAATCAGATGAGGAACACAGAGCTACGGCGTCTACTCTGTCCCTCTGACAAGCAGGCCTAAAAGTACGCAAACACTCGCGCACTGAAATACACAAGCAGCAAAAGGGTTCAGGTCAGTGATATGTGGTCTGGGTTTAATTTCATAATTTCATAAACACATGAAAAACATGCAGGAAAAAAAACCCCATGTACCTGCCTCGGCATATGATTATGCATGCTGTAGTAGTGACACATGCCTCTGAAAGTGGGAGACCACCCACACACACACACACACACACACACACACACACGCACACACACACTAACCTTGTCCAACCTCCCACACACACAGAATGCTGATCAGTATCCACTTCCTGCAGACGTGGCTGTTTATTTACAGCTTGTCAGTGGAATGGCAAGAAGAGCCACGGCTGCGCTTGGAGGTTAACAGTGTCAAAACAGCACATCACCAGATACTAGACATGTCACATTACCACACTTTCTTTTTCTGATAACAATAACGACACTGAAACCTCCGATACTGTTTTCTTTTTAAACTACTAAAGCTTTAGAATATATTTATATAGTTTGTTTTGTTTGTTTTTTTTCAACTGAAGTGCCGCCGAGTTAAATTCTTTCACACGCTCTCAAAAAAAGAAATTTAGTTTCCAAATCCAAATTCAATCTTTGCCATTTGTTACAGGACCTGATATCCAATCCACCATGTTTTCTTGGTATCAGCCTGATACTGATACTGGCTTCCATCTCTACCGGATAGCATACACTGATGTTAATGAAATTTTGGGCATAGTTGTTAGAAGAAGCACAACCGCTCCCTGTAAATCCCACTTTAAACGTATTACATAACTATTGACTTCTGCAGCCGTAATGGCACACAGACATGATGTCAGGCTGTAGTTAGTATCATGCTCTTCCTAGACCATAAAATAATCAATCAGTAGGTACAACAGCAAACATCCTCGCTCACCAATAAGCATCAGCATTGACTTTTACATATACACACAAGCCGCATCACATACATTATTAACGACGAAAGAAAAATGTTGCATTAACAAAAAGACATTACATTAATGAATAACCTTTTTCAGTGATGTCTGATGCAGCACAATCAGTCCAACGAGCCGAAGTCTTTGTTCAGTCAGGCGAAACTGAACATTTGAAAAGATTAGGATACCTTTAGGTAAAAGCTAGAATAAGTCACTGGGTGGTTTGTTTTGGTTCTGTGCACACTTACCCCCTCTCCTTAATAATGGTCGTCCCCCTCTCTCCTGCTTTTTCTCGGAGTCTGCACGTCCTCGGATACAAGAGCTCAGCAGCATCAGCAGCACTACCACTCCTAACGCATGACATCACCTGCCAGCGCTGCTATTGGCTGAGGAGCACAGTGCTTTCAGAGGATGGAGAGAAAGGAGGGGCAGCGAAAGAGGGATATATATATATATATATATATATATATATATATATATATATATATATATATGGGGAAGAGGGATGGGGTGATAACTGGAACCTTTTCACATCGTTCTTTGGGTTCATGCTGTGCATGAAATGAACAAGAAGCTTCCCAAACTACTAGGTCATTTGAATCATTTACTAGAAATGCCTCTGTAGTGGTGGAAATGGCTCTAACCACCATTGTTTTCATAAGCCTGCTGTTTTGTACTGCACAGATTTAATAAGGCAAATCTTATGCAAACTCACTTATGCCAATCCAATTTGTCTAGGAAATGCAGTTTTAAAACAATCGAATCGCAAATCGGCCACAACATTTCCACTATTCGGGTTCTGATACTTTTTTTTTTATGTCAATCAAATAAACTGCATATTAAATTTGTAAGGTACATTTCTCACAAGACGCATTTCTGAACAATTTAAAAAAATAAATGAAAAAAGTAAGCTGCCCAAATTGCCAGTGATTCTCCAAGATTAAGAAGCATCTAGCTGACATGTATACACACACACACACTGCATAATCATGCTCTCTTCACTTTCTAATCTGTTTATGAAGGCTTTAATTATCATTAAATGACATGTGAAGATGCTTTAATATGTGAAATACCGGCTTCTAAAAAAAAAAAAAAAAAAAAAAAAATCCCATCTATTTCAGTTGTGCAAGTGTTCAGTTCACGTGTCAGACTTTGCTGTTTGGTTGTCGCCGCCAAAGAGCGTTGTCTGCCTCCTCAGGAGGTGTGAGACAAAGGCCAAAGGTCGTCACTGTGCTAAAATGCAGAGAAGTAAGAACAAGAAAAGAAAAAGTGGAGTGACAAGCGTAGTCAGCATGGAAGTAAAAAAATCACTCTTTAGTTCATGACATTCTTAATGACAGGAGAATTCGGTTTTATTTTAGCATTTTAGTATTGATTTAGGAAGCATGGAGTCAGTGTTGTGGCTGAACAGGAGAAATAACCAGCTGCCTGTTTATATCTTGTTTCGTATTGTGTAATATTTCATTCAGCAAAAAAAACATACCATTTAGTTGCCACTGTAACTTTGAATGTTCTTTAGAATATGTCATTCTTTTATGCATGTGGTGTACACTGCAAAAACCTACTTCTTTGCAAGTGGAAATACAGAACCTTGAATATAATCAAATGTATCTAGTATCTCCTATTAAAGGATTACAATAAACCAAATATAAATTATTAAACCTATTTCTAGGCTTTTTTTTTTTTTTTTTTAAACTAATTTCAAGTTTGGAGTAGTCTTTAGCACTTTTTTTAGTATTTATTTCTAGAAATGATCAAAATGATCTGATAATAGACTAAGAAAATGTAAAGCTTGAAATGAGTAAAAATGAGTAAAAAATTTGACTATATTCAAGATATTTTCACTCGCTAAGATGGCTTTTTTTTTTTTTTTTTGCAGTGCATGCATGCAGATTAGAAACCCAGCCCTGTTGACCTGATATATTACAGCAGCTATATTCCCATAATCTAGATGATGTCATCCCACTGCCTTTTATCGGCAGTGAAGAGAGAGAGAGAGAGAGAGAGAGAGAGAGAGAAAACAAAACAAAAGATGGTGTAGAAAGAAATAGGATAAAATTACGGAACTCAGAATAATAAAAAAGGGATGTTAGGTTGATAGAGAAGTTAGCAGTGTGTCCTAATGTCGTTGTCTCTCCACTACACGTAAGGATACCTGATTATAATCCCTCCCTTACAGGAAAGATTCAGAGCTAGTAACTCATACTCGCATCCTGTAAATGATAAAGACTATAGAAAATGACGTTCTGATGACATCATACACACAAAGCCTGTGTCAATCCTGATTATTTATACTCGCTCACAGTAGCGGTAGTGGCAGTGCTCCACTATGACTAGGACTTAAACCTGAAAACCTTCTCATGGCAGACTTCCGGATGCTCAGGATTTGCACAGATGCCAAACATGACTCATTCAGGTAGAGCAAGTGAGAGGGAGGAAGTGCAATCTGACATCGAACCTCCCTCTTCACAATGACTTCACTCTCTTGCCTCATCGATCCGGTGTTAGCAAATTGGATCGCATGTTTGAATTCAATTAAAATGATGCTTAAGTCAGGCATGAAAACGTGACAGCGACCTCACTCCCACAGAAACACACACTAGATAAATCATTTGTTTCCTAATCCTAGTTCCTGTTTCCCTTTGCCTAAATACGGTTTAGTTTAGCCATTATTATAGATATGAGGTAGTTACTATTATTACATTGGGTCAAATTGTTCTACTGAGAGAGAAAGAGATAGAGAGAGAGAGAGATGATGAGCATGAGCAATAAGAGGACTAAAGGGCAGAAGATGGATTTCTATTCCACTGAGATTTGTAATTAATTCAAGGCTCAGCGCTGCTTTCCTTGCAGTCAATACACAAAAACAGCAAGAACACACACCCCTTCTTGAAGCTTTCAGTTAGATTTGTTTTGTTTTTTTTTTGACAGAAATATGTCACCTTCCTAATCAGACTTTCGATCTTGGCCACCTATATTCCAAACATTAGTTTTCCAGCACAAAATTAAATGTTACAAGTAAAGAAAGCAGCAGAAATAAGAAGCGAGTCGACAGTCAAAGTCTCCAGAAGAGCTGTGGCTGCTTCTGCAAGACGCTCAGTAACACTTACAGCTCATTTCCTTATAAAACTGCACTAATTGTACCTGAGACTACTGTTTGTTTTTTTTTAAAGCAAAGAGTCGTCACACCAAATATTGACTTTGTTTCATTTATTACTGTTTACTGCTCTTTATAGTATTTTTTTTTAAATGTAGAAACATTTAATTTCATTATTTTTGAAAGCGTCTTTGCTCTACAGCATTTCTTTGCATGTGCTTAAGACTTCTGCACAGTGCTGTGTGTGTGTGTGTATTTGTTGCAGAATGCCTTTTCTGCCTCTCATCCTCTTTTCTTGACACCCCCAGTGTTCATTAATATTCATTAGGTTGCTTAAAGCTTTCTCAGTGACAGAACAAACAGTTTGCACGTCAATATAATCAGACGCCTTCTTTCAGAGATCAGCAACTTATTCAGCTTTTTTCGAACCTAATCAGAATATGTGCTGAGTCATTGCCGTTGATCGTTTACTGACGGCTGTTATAAGTAACTATTTGTTCTGTCCCGTGTTTAGTAACTATTTTACTGCCGTGCCGACCAGGACTCACTTATAAAAGAGATTCTTTTTGTCTATGTGTGAATACTATGGTTAAAGTAAAGTTTAAAAAAAAAACAATAAAAAAAAAACAGTATTGTGAGTATTGAGACATTAGTGTGTGGGGTAAATAAATTAATAATAATAATAATTATTATTATTATTTTTATTTTTTTGCCACTTTGGAGCTCTCAGTTTGAGTATTGTTGCTCATGTTAACTAGAGTGTATAATAATAAATAGTATAGTATGTGAAAATAATGCACCATCAGCGGTTATTCATATAGCATATAGTGGAGAAGCCTATATTTAGTAAGCTGTATGTTGATTGGTCACCACTGGCCAATCACTGTAAGCTATTGTATCTGAAATTATCTCATGTGATGTGCTCACTTGTCCTTTTTAAAATTTCAATACCAAATAATACCATGACTAGTATCCCAATATCAACATCAATAGCCACTATGGTATGAAAAGTCTTTTTTGTGTATATTAAAAGTGGATTCTTTTTATTTTATTTGCATTATAGATTTACATTTATTCATTGAGCAAAACTATCCAACATTAAATATCTTTGTCAGGAAAAAGTATGTGAACCTTTGCTTTCAGTAACTGGTGTGAGCCCCTTGAGCAGCAATAAATTCAAGCAAATGTTTCCGGTAACTGGTGATCAATCCTGTAGAATGGGCTGGAGGAATTTTGGCCCGTACTTTCTCACAAAGATCTGATCACATTTCAGGTCAAACGTATGCAGAAATACAGAACATTGTAAAAAGGTTCAGCACTGTACATGAGTAAGTTGTATCCCTGGCAATAGGCTATGTGAGTTTGAGTGCAGCAGGCAGAAGAATATGGTTGAAGGAGCAGGAGCTCCTATCCCACATGTTATTATTACATCCTACAGCAATGTATTTTTCAGGGTTACATTTTGTTTAATAAAAAATAGGCACCCCGTATCATGGTAATGCCATGTGATGAACGAGCGGACAGATGCAGGTAAAGGAGTTTACTGAGATCGAGGCAGACAATTCCAAAATGTAAGGCGATGATCAGATCCAGGAAACAGGCAATGGTCAGGTGAGCAACAAACAGAATATCAAAAGCAAGACGATGTTAAAAAAAAAAAAAACACTAGGCAAACTTGGTCAAGAACAAAAACATGGGCGGATAGATAAACAGGCGCAGTACCACCACAAACACAAACACAAGGAGCAGCACATATACTGCACAAAGGCCGTGTGAACTGAAAGTCCTATTTATACTGCGGCTGTGGCTGTGCAGTGAACTGGATGCAGGTGCGCGTGATCAAAATGAAGGCGAGAGTGAACGTGTCAGCGTGTGAGTGCTCTGGGAGTCGAGGTCCATGGCGGCCATGTTTGTAGGCCGCGGTGCAGGCTGGGAGGTGGAGTTTGTGGCATGAGTAGACCGAACAGGTAACAATAATCCTGTATTAGGACAGATTTTTAAAAGGGAATGCCATGACATGATGTTATAATAAATGAAGAACAAACAAATTATTGCATTTTCCAGATAATGTTATAGACATCTTGTGAGATGATTAGAAGAGCAAATGTTCCTAAACCTCTCCTCTAGGCACTCCAAATTTTCCGCATATTCTATTTAAATTGCAGCGCCGTCACATCTGAGTCAACTTAATAAGCCAATGATGAGCCGAAAAAAATACGTAATATTGATACTGTTACCAGATACATGGATTTACAGCATTAGAATGTAATTATAAATACTGGAGAGCCTTGAAAACACACCCTAATAGACATTTTAGCCCATAAGAGAGCTACTGCACACCAGACTGAACAAATGCGTGCAGAGATAAAAAGGCATTAAACATCTAAATATGAGAATTTTGGCTTATGAAAGCACTGGCATATCAGAAGAAAACCTGGACTGTAATATAAGGTAGGTTTCAGTAAAGCCCAGTGACAAGATTTCCATAAACTAAATATAAGATTATTAAAAGCTATTTCTAGACTTTTTAAAAAAAAAAAAAAATCTAATTTCAAGCTATAAATTTTCTTATTCTATTGGCAGATCATTTTGCTTCTTTCTAGAAATAAATGCTTAAAATGAGCAAAACTATAACAATAATACGTTTAATAATCTTATAATAGGAATTACTAGACACTCTTGACCATATTCAAGATATTTTCACTTGATGTCATTTTTTTTGCAATGTGACTGAATAATGAATGAATAATTACGAGTAAAAGAGTACCGGAGCAAATGACCCTCAGTTACACATACTGATGTTTCACGTTTACATTTCTGAGCCTGACTTAGGGCCGTAAAAAGCCTCAACCTCATCACATGCTGCTGATTATCACATGTGATTATCACTCACATACGAAGAACATGTTTGGCTCTAACGAATCAGGCCGCAGTGTCTCTCTGAATTGCAGGCTGGTTTGGTTTGTCTCATCTGCATGCATTGAACCGCAGCTCAGTCCTGTTACAGAGCAATTCATCACACATATGCAAGACGTGCTACAGAGATCATTAGCACATAGCATGACATATCGATATGCTGTGAGTGATGAGGCTCTTGTGCCCTTGCGATCTGAGCTACAGCTCCGTCACCTCAACATTATAATTTACTAGAGGAAGTAAATAATAATCACCTTCCCCAGATGTTGACTGTGTGACTTACGCTAAACATGACCGGGAAAGTCATAAAACGATATGTATGCTGGAATGTGGGCCCTGTAGGACACCCTTCTGGGAATATGTCATTCATGGATGAAGTGGATTGCATGCGAGGATGATGTGTCCGGAGGGAATACACTGCTCTCCTTCATGCTACATTAATACTTATGCTATGCTCCTGTTTCAGAGGGATTCTTGGTGCTTCTATTTGTATAGTTTTGCTAGATATTTTACCCAATTAGTTAGCTGTGTTTTTTTTTTCCTGTTCTAACTGATGACCACAGTGGCACTTGTAATGCAGAATCGTTTTGTTTTGACTTTGAGATGCTCACCGTAGTCCAGTTCATGACAATGAAACTAGAGATGTCAGCGCAATCCTTTGTCCAGCTTGAGGTTTAACTGTTTAACTCATTCGTCCTCCACAACCCCAGTCTGGATTAATCAGACTTTGATTCAAGATGTATGACTTAACAAGGCAATAATTCTAAAAATTCTCAGCAACTTTGACAAAAAATCTTCCAGGAGCGATCTCAACCCCATCCTACATGTACATACATGAAGGTAAACTCTCACCTGGGGTGAATGAATTACATGTAGGACTTTTTTTTTAATTATGAGTATTTCATGTTGTGTTTTAAAAATTGGAATTTTTAAAAAAAAGAAATTAAATAAAAAATATTTAGAATTCAAGTTAGAAGGCCTATCTGCATGAAAGGACCCATCCATTTGGTATTTAGCTAGGGAGCCAAAAATGGCTGCACGGTTACAAATGTGTTGCATTGTGGGTAATTGTGTAGACTGCAGTGAAAACAAAAGATGCATAGAAACACTAAAAGTTGGAAAAATAGGTTTGATATTTGATGTAATGATAAAGAAATGATGTAGAGATGAAAAAAACTAAAAACAACTGGGACAGTGCCTTATAGATATGTGGTAATACACAAAACATAGCAGCTAGAGAGAAGATTTGTCAACTTTTGTAGCTATACTAGCTAGTAAAAGAATGATGGCATAGTATGATAAGCATGCGATAACTGACTAATTAATGGCAGCCATTGCTCAGTGTTAAAACTGTTGAGCTTTACAGAAATACAAATAGTCCCTTCACCATTAAGATTACATCGCAAGAACACTGAGAAATCATAACTACCAAGATGTAATAGAGCTTCCTCTATGTGTTCTAGTGTTTGAACATTTCTTAAAATCCTCTAATAAAAACAATAACTAGATATTACATGCAGGATTGACACAGAGCGTATATGAATGTATTAAGAACAGGTACAGGTGATACTGAAGCAGCAGAATTTTTTTTTTTTGGTTTGTTCAACTGGACAGTTGAAGATTAGAAAAAAAGTCTCACCTGGTCTTTTTCCAGTCTTCAGCTGTCCAGTTAGGGTGAGTCTGTGCCCATGATAGCCTCCGAATCTTGTTATTGGCTGACAGGAGTGGAGCCTGATGTAGTCTTCTGCTGTTGTAGCTCATCCACCTCAAGGTTCGATGTGTTGTGTGTTCTGTGATGCTTTTCTGCTCATCACGGTTGTAAAGAGTGATTATTTCACTTACTATAAACTGCCTGTCAGCTCAGACCAGTCTGCTCATTCTCCTCTGATCTCTCTCATCTACAAGGTGTTTCAGCCTGCAGACCCTCTGCTCACAGGATGTTTTTTGTTTTTCGCACCATTCTGTGTAAACTCTACAGACTGTTGTGTGTGAAAATCCCAGGAGATCAGCAGTTTCTGAAATACTCAAACCAGCCCATCTGGCACCAACAACCATGCCACTGTTAAAGTCACAGAGATCACACTTTTTCTTCATTCTGATGTTTGATGTGAACATTAACTGAAGCTCTTGACCTGCATCTGCCTGATTTTATGCCTTGTGCTGCTGCCACATGATTCAATAACTGCACGAATGATCAGGTGTACAGGTGGTCCTATTAAAGTGAACATTAAGCGTATGTCTAAGGACATAAAAACAGATCTGCAGATTGCAAACTCACTTTTTCATTATATTTACTTCTACTGTGGGTTATGATTTAGCAGACTTCATTATCAGTGCTCTGTAGCTCATGGGTCCACTTTTATTAAGTGAAATCTTTATTTAACCAGGCAGACTTGCTTTCATTTGCAAAATTTGTTTGGGTGAGAATGAGAATGGGGATTGCATTCTATCAATCTTAAAATGCTAAATAAGCCAGTGTGCTGAACACTGACTTTATAGCTACTTAGAAATACATTTGGAAAAGAAAAAAAAAAAAAAAAACTGGCCGAAAGCTAGTATTATTAATCTTGGCGTTTACTGTTTACTGATTACTGTGCAAACATTATTCTTATTTAATACATCATTATTATGATTTTATTATTATTATGGACCTCATGTCCTGCAGAAAGTTAGTACTGAGATGGTCTGAGTCACTACTTCTGAGGCAGATATAACTCTTCCTTACAGCCTGGGAGGTGAGACACAATCTGCTAGAGAAAAGCTGCTTTTTTATAAATCACTAGAGCCTCTGCCGTGAGCATTACTTATGCCCTGAGGTGCTGTGCACTCCCTCTTGTGGTGAACATGTGCTTCTCATTGCCTACACAATGCTATAAGCCTTAAAGTGATACTCCATAAAAAGGGTTTGAGGATATCTTGAGCATTTTATCTGAGACATGGCATTCTATGTTTACTGGTTCATTCAGTACCTCACATGCAGAGCCACATGTGTGAGGCATCTCATAATAAGAGTACAAATATACAGTATATCCAGCTGTGTTTTTTTTCTAATCATATAATCATATACATTATAGACAGATTCCTAATTTGATGTTTTTAAAATTCAGCTCTCCACTATCACAATGACAGCTAGGAACTGGGGAGGGTGAAGGCTAACACGTGCTCCCTTCAGGACACCAAAAATCAAAGAAAAGCTCCTCTTTCTTCCGCATATATATGCTCACAGATGCCCACGATCGGCTAGTGTCGCTGTGATTGACAGGGCAGAGAGACACTATGCCCCTCCCACCCAACAAGCACACGCGGTTTCGATCAGTTGGCTCTCAGCCATGGATGGCTGTGGCATCATCGGGATTCAAACTCACATGACATCTCCACATGACAGGGTGAACTCTTTTGTGTTGGTGCAACAGTTCCTCAACCTCAGCTACATCACTCCAGTTTATAACTGGTCTCAACTAGTGATATGTGTGGGATTGTTTTGTTCTATCCCACTAGTGCAGTCATTATTTTTGTTTGTAATTGTCTGCAGTATTTTCTATAATGAAATAGTTGGGTCTATTTCCCAAAATATAAAAAAGCTAGCAGCCTAATTTAAAGCAGGCAGTATCTAAGGACGAATGAAGTAATGAACTAAGTACATTGTGCAGTAGTTCTTCGTCTTTATCTGTGTCACAGCCTTCGCACCTGACTGCTCGCTCACACCTGCATCACTTTTTGTTTTTGCTGTGTTCTGCAGGATCCCAGCCCTGACGCACGGCTTTAAGATCTTAAAGATACCACGTCTGAATCGCATCTGTATTTGCATATGTGTAGAACACATTATCTGTCTATTCTCTATAATGTGTTTGTATTCTGATACATCCTTACACAAAATCTAACCCTCACTGTGGACAATAAAAGGAGAAACGGTTTGACTCAAAACTACTGGAAGTGTATGCGTTTATAACTCTACTGATCATGTCTTTGCAGGCTTCCATAGGGACAGGGCATTCTAACATGAAGCTCATCCTATTTCTTTGAAAAAGTCCTGAGGCTCTCATTAGCAGGGATTGAAACAAGGCTCATTACTGCCTTTGTGCCGCACTATTCCGAGAACAACACTCACCTTTCATGAGATAGAATTACTCCTGCTAGGGGCTTATTACACTGTGTTTCCAAATGCATACCAGAACGTCTGTGTAGGACATTGAGAGGAAACGCACAAAAAAGTGATAACCATCATCTCATTTTTAAAATGGCAGCACTTTATGTGGAAGAGGTTTCACTCTGACGAGCTTTGTAACCAGCTGAAACATAGTCAAATGGATGCAAATAGACAGGACCTTCTACAGTAGTTACAGTCTCTCTAAACGGGTATGGCAATATGATATATTAATATCATGATTCACTTTTGACTTAGGTGTCACTTTTTCTTTGCTAAACACTTAGGATTTTTGGTAAATATTCAATAACTTACTTACCTTTTTATCTTTTATAGTTTTTATAATATGGCTGCACTGTTTTGTTAGTTCTTAACAAAAACCCTTATCAAACCTAAATACATATGTTTTTATTTATTTATTTATTTATTTATTTCCATTTTGCCCTACTGTTCTCTATAATGACGCAATTATTTTTTAAATTTCCAGGATCATTTGGCAGGTCCAGGCTTTTTAGATTTCTCACTCATGGATCTCACAGTGACTCTTGAAAGAGTAAACTCAAAAGCAAATGCAGTATGAATGCAAAAGAGACACATGTAGACATGATTGTGTGTGTGTTCATAAGGCACATTTAAAGCAAAACCTACTGACAGGGTCTCTCTGAATGCTATTGGCAGCACAAGGTGAGACTATGTGGTGAATATTTAATATGAAATCAGCTCTACATTGGTTATACTGTCACAATTACAAGACCTCTTTTCAATAATGAAATATTCTAGGACATACCTTTGAGTATCCTTATATAATAATGGATTTATTTTGTAAGAAACTGTGCAAATGGGCTTACAGAAATTTAATACCTACTCTTCGGTCATATGAAATTGTGTATACAATTTGAAGTGACTTTCAAATTTAGTAAAGGGATTAGTTAATTTGCATAGACACCTCACTGTATTTTGCACTTAGAAACACCCTTAATTCCCTAATCATTAAAGGAAACGTGCAAAACGCAATACAGTCATATGAAACACACATTCAACCCTGTTACACTTACCCTGTCATAGCCTGTACGTTCTTTGCAAGTGTTATCATGTTTGCACAGGTTTTTGCACATGAAAATCTTTAGCTAATCAGGGCCTGACACTTTAAGGAGTTAAGACAGAGGAAGCTAGAAAAGCTACTGATATTTTTTTTTACATGAAAACAATTTTGGTCCCTTACAACTGGGGTTGTGGAACACTGCTTTATTTATTGCTTCACTGGTGTTGGTATGGTTTTCAGAATGGCCTCTGGCACTCATAGAAACAGGAGCAGCTCAATGTTAGTTGACACAAGGGACTCCTTTCGAGGATCAAATAGTGCTGTCTGCCCCCTTTATCAGGGTTAATAGGAAGCAGATCTTGGTCTTATGGTTCACTTCCAGGAATGTGCAAGTGTGAAAAGGGTAGCTTTACGGCTGTACAAGGAGAGCAAGTACCCTGAGACACGTTATGCACATCCTCTTGTGATGTGACAGAATTCGGAGAGACTGAAATGAAGAGGAAATGAAGAGCCTTTATTTAGGGCACAGTACAAGGAAGGAATGGATATAACCTGGTAATATGCTCTTTCAGTGAATTACACATTAGCATTTGCTTGCAAAATATCTATTTAAAAACAGTGTACTGGATCTGGCATCCGCTGTGACTTATAAATAAATTATATGGATTTTTTTAAAATAAAAATGGCAGCACAGTTCTAATATAACAGCTTTGGATGAAATTAGAAATTTTATTAGCAGTTTAATGAAAGTGTAATGAAAAAGCCACAAAAGGAAATTGTTCCTTAACAGACATGTCTTACCTGGGTGAATGGAAAGGCAAAGCCCACAGAGAGCGTTTTCGGCAAACCCCACTGTACTCAAGCTGTTTTCTCCAGGGAATGGGATCTTCCATTCTCAGATTAGCAGATTTATTGATGTTTTGCTGTATGTTAAAAAGGGAGTTGAGGCAGGAAATGTCTTATCAGGAACATGTAAACCAGCTGTCAAATGGTGAGCACATTACAGTCCACCCAGGCTGTCAGGGAAGGCTTTCCTCTATTTGAGAGCAAAGCTGTTTATCGTGGTAGGAGGGATGGATGGGAAGAGCATAACTACGTTCTCATTATCTCTGCAATTACTTAGATAAGAAGCAACATTTGCAGATGTTGCATATATTTTTTTAATCTTCCTTTTGAGTACTGTTCCTCCTGTATCAGTTTCAACTATTCACTCATAAACAATGAAATGCCACTGAGTATGTTCTTCCTGCATGAGGACTAGCTGGGTAATATCCTACAGTATAGCATGCCAACACTTATGAAAGGCTAAACTATCACCGGAAACGGCAAACTTAATCTTACAGAATCCCGATCAAGAAATGCATGCTTTCCCTTAAATAAAGCCTGAACCCCCTACGCCAGTTGTGGTGCAAAATGCTCACATTAGGACTAGAGGACATAAATACATCACTTTCATTGAGTCCTAATATGAAATATTGTTCTGATCTAACCTGTAGCGATGCACAAAACAAAACACTACTACTCTACAGAGACATTTACATGGAGTGAGTTGACACTATTGAATGTGTGGTATGGTACATGATTAAGAGAAAGAGAGAAAGACGCAAGGCAGAAAGATGTGTTTGATGGATGAGAGAACAACAAGAGGTGATTCGTAGAACTTGGGCAATATTGCTAACAGACAAATAAGTACAGTGCACAGTACAGTATCATAAGAGTGGTCAAGAGGTTTAATACAACAACAGCTCAGAACTTGAGTATGGCTAACATAAAGTTATTATAAAGTTCAAAATTCAGGGGAAGGGACCCTCCGTTAGCGTGGCGGTGAATTGTCTGTGACTGGTGTGACAATCGTCTTGCTCTTTTCCCCCTACAAACACACATAGGAAGAGTGGAAAGTGACTGTAGCAATTATATTACTACTTGAGGAACACTGAGACTTAATGAGATGTTGTATCTTGTAATGGATCTCAGATCTTGGACTCAGAGGGCAGGTGAGGATCAATATGCAAGAAGATTAATTTTCCAAAAAAAAGCAATACTCAAAAGCGAGAACAGTCCGAGAATCAATTCAGAGAATCAATACCAGAGGATACACCAAAAACAAGAAAATCAGAACAGAGAGCAAGGGTCATACATGGGACGACTTTGACAAGTACAAGTAATTAGCAAGGCTTCACACCTAGTGTCCATATGTTTTATATAGTATCACAACAGGACAGGAATGTAACAGCCATGGAAGAGTTCATTAAAACTCGGGGGAAGGTGCCTCCGGTGGCGTGGCGGTGAAATGCCAAGAACAGACGTGACAGCGTTAACGTGTCCTGTCAGTGGAAAGTTCAAGAAAGAAAGGTCCATGGCTACAATAAATAGTCAGAATATTATTATATAGAATATTATATTGTATGTTGGTCTCCTGTTGCAAAATGATTGAGAACCCATGTCCTGTGTACATCATGGGAATAGACCAGGGATGCACCTTTATACCTGGAGTCCAGCACAGTCTGGTGACTGTCTCTACACACACACACACACACACACACACACACATCAGTTAATTATTAGCTTATGCTAGATTCCCGGAAAGCAGTACAGGTCTACTAAACATGCATACATAAACAGGTATTTGACACTAAACACAATAATGATTCAGTAGTTTGATTTGTTTTGCTTGTGAAAGGCTTTCTTGCAAATAAAATGCCAAATTCATAGTTTTATATCCATTTAGACTGGATTATACATATACATACATTGTGTTCTACTTGAGTAATCAACAAGAGGCCCCACTTTGAGATAATGGTCCTGAAAGGTAAGCATTCCTATGTATAGAGCCCTCTTTAAGTGCAGTTACATATGCCTGGTGGTGAAGGAATTTCAGATTAATCATGTGCTTTGCCAGGTTTTCCAAAGAGCCCAACAAAGAGGGTCTTTTATGTGCAACTCTAAAGTTGACAGACATACTCCACCCAAGTCATTCAAACCTTTTTCCATCCAGACATTCTCCTTGCTCAGCCATTGGTCTGTTTATGGCCTATGACGCTTCTGGGAGTTGGCACCATTGGCATATGGTGAGAAACTCCTCTTTGCTTTTCCTTCCCAAAACCACATGTCAACAGGGATAAGAAAGCCTCCCGCAGATTTGGACAGGTCAACTGGTGAAACACAGAGAGGCAGTCATTGGAGGACAAGGTCCTTGGCCCAGATGATTAAGATGGAAACTTCAGGAATCAAATTCCCTGCAGAGCTTATTATACATTGCAGTGCATTACATGCTTTTTTTTTTCAGGCTTCACTTTAACTTCCCCTTCTATTAGGCTTCGGTGTGATGTTTGAGTATTGAGTAAATCAGGATCAGTGTGTGTGTATAGCAAAATTGTTTATGCCTCTTAAGGTCTGGCAGTCACTCAGAGAGCATTCGAGTCTTGTAACTTCTGCCTTAAGTGCCATGAGCATGCTCTTTGTCAGCATTGTGAATACGGTAACACTGTTCTTCTATAGTTTATAGTGCAGAAACCAGACAAAAACATGCTTTATAAAGACAACACCTCTTGAATTGGAAGACATTTTGGATACGTTTCCTCTCAGTATCTTAGCATGGTTTACACTGCCTGACATTCTGTTACTGTCTGAAAAGAGTGTTAAGTTTTGCTTACTGTGCTCTAGTACTCATTTAGCTGGAAGCTTGTGAAATGACGTCAACAAAATTTTGCCCAACTGCTGAAAAATAACGTGTGGATATGACACAAATTTACCACATGCTTGGCACACACTAGACCCACTCATGTGCAGACGGAAAGAAAAACTTCACTGTCTCTTAAGCCATTAAGCCTATTTTACGAATATCCATATTTTTCAGTGTTTACATGATCACAGGTTAATGTGTGTCTGTAAGCTGTGTGTGTGTGTGTGTGTGTGTATTCCTCTTGTGCTGTCTGCAGCAGGTTTGGCCCCCATGTGTGCACTCCATCATACTGATTTAAGGCAGTAAGTGGTGAGTAAAGATGGCCTGACTGCCTTGCACTGCACACTGTGTTATTTCAGATACCATATTTACAAACTAAGTACTGATTTGGGATCAGCCATCTTCTTGTCCATCTCTGAACCTGCTCGCAGTTCAGCAACTTTTCTCTCAAGACATAAACAACCCTCAGAACCTGTGAGTTCTCAGAGCAAGCAGCTTTCCCATTCCTAAGTCCACTGGTTTGACCTGACCAAACAAGAGTATGAAGGAATCCATATGCCTCTGCTTACACACTGCGGATGCCTCGCATAATGCCCTACACTACTCCGTAATGCCCGACACAGTAACTGTTTATTTTCTCAGGATTATTACTCTCTATTTTCCTCAGAATGCCAGAGAAGGCCCTGAGCCAGTTTCCGAGAACAAGGAACGATATTTATGCCTCGCCTATTTCCGTTATTTAAAAATAGGTTTTTGAAAGAAACCTGTATTTCACTATAAGCTGTTGAAATGGCTAGGAGGTGCAGTCTGTCTAAGCAATGTAACAAATATCCCTCAAATCCCAATCCCCCCTTAATCCTTACTACACAGAAAAGGGAGCATGCACATACTTTGCTCCCTTTGTGCATCTTCATAATATGCAGCACATGGGGGTTAAAAGGTCGGTATCGATGCTCCACAGTGAAGGAAACATTAAAAGCTCAACCTCTGACCACTTTTCCACATGCTGTGCTATCTTCATGACCAATTCAAATAAACCAGAGTAAGGATTAAAAAAAAAATTATAAAAAAAAAAGATATATGAATGAGAAAACACAGACTTCATTCTTGCTGTGTTTTTGAAATGGAACAAACTCTAAAAATATTTTACGAGACATTGACATTGTGCAAGAACCCAGTAAAGTAAAAGCTTTTTTGGGGGGATTTTGTATGTATGCTTAATGATTTGAATACTGCTCAGTAAATATCAATCTCATTGCCAGCATCGGAGAGTGACTATCTGAAATTCACTGCTCATTTTGTATATGTTAGTCAAAGTTAAATTATTTGCTGATATGACCAGCATCGCACTTCACCTCTATGTTCCACGTTGAATGTTGTCCACATTAATAATGCTTCTATATTGTGATTGTCCTTTAAGATGATGAAATATTATTTGTACATGTCATTCTTTGGTTTTACTTCATGCACATCAGGTTTATTTTTCATTTACTGGTGTATTACTCTCTTCTTTTTAGATTTCAGAAGACCACTAAACCATATAATAATTTGTTGGCTGTTTTCCCTCAGATTTTGCGCATATTCGATGCTGTAAGTATTGGATATCATGTAGACACGATGAACAGACCTTTAATCAGCAATAAAATATACAGTCAGGCATGCAATAATGGTTTGTCTTAGATAAAAGGAACACATTTCTAAGGAGAAATGGATTTGGTTTCTGTCAAGATAAACATTGTTGTATCAACAACCTAGTGTTTACATGGTGAGGCACAAGTGGTGAGTGGGTTTAATAAGTGCTACATGTCAGACAGGGAGACTAGCCGCTAAGTGAGTAGGCATTTAGTTGCCGTTTATTGTCTTATGCATCAAAGTGGCGGCTGGAACCATGCTAATCTGATTATCCATGATTAGTTCAGGTTATTTATAAGGAAGAGACTTGGCTCTTTTGAGAAATGGTGCATCTGTGAACAATCCTGGCCTGGATAAAAGCTTTGATTGTGTTCCTCTGTAAAAAAAAAAAAAAAAAAAAAAACAGTTTCCAGTTCATCACCCAGCGATGTTTTAAACCAGGTTTAGAGCTGCAGTTTCACAAAAGCAGAGGAAGGCCAGCCTATGGTTCACTACAACATTCCAGGCATTAGCTCTTCAGCTAAATTGCCCTGCAGGGAACTAGAAAGGTGCAAGGAGGCCATAAAACCCCTCAGCTCTGACATTTGCACAAGACTGGGATAAATTCTCCTCGTGCCTAGAGAGAAATGATTGAAGGAGAATGAAGTGGATCATGGTGATCATTTTTCCAGTTAAGGGACACCTTTAGGGAATTACCTCCACTACCTTACATTTAAGACCTAATGGGGTTAACGTTGGTCATAAAAGAAGGCAGCCACCTGGTGTGAAATTCAGACCGATGCCATAAACAAAAGAGCAGTGAGACATGAAGTAGTCGCTTGACTGACATTTTTAGAGTGGTACAGTGCATTAACTTCACCACTTAGCATTTAAATATAAACATGAGGGAGTCTGGTGTCCAATGCAAAAGCCAAAATGTTCTGCTTGAATGGTAATGTGAGTGTTATCACTTACCAAAAACAATTCGTGTGCGACCTTGTGTCTGGTACAGGCTGCCCATCACTGCATACTGTTCACGGGTGGGGGAAAAAAGTACACATTTATTAATATTAAAGTATTAATATTTTGTTAAAACCACACACTTAAATGGGACAATTATAATTTAATTGAAATTCAGGACATTAAGGTAGTGTCTTAAGAGTAACATATGCATAGACAAACTGTGAAACATAAAAATAATAATTAAAAATGTACTCAGTGATATAATGACTTGGGTTTTTGGGTTGCAGTGGAGTGTCCAAAACAGTATGGTGCATATAAATATACAGTTATTTGCATGTTTTTTGACCATTTTTGGCACTCCATGGCTTTTATGTGGCAAATACTTTTCAACCGTTTAATGTTTCCATCTTAAATTTGAATGTATGTTTCCAAACTCAAAATCTGCCCAGTGCAAAACCTATACATTATGTTAAAGCCCACCATCAAGACCATTATTGCACAATTAGCATATGAAAGGAGATTGCGTGTGGCTGGTATGTTTTAATATAGAGGTTTAGATTTACTGTAAAGGTTTAATTAATGTAGTGTATTCAGGAGAAAAAAAAAGCATGGCTAGACACATAGCAGCAATGGTGATTCTTTTGATGGTGTCAGGATGCATCGGGACAAATTCACACAACAAATGTAAAGTGGCTACATGGGTCCCAGGCCACCTGTGTGGTCGGAATGAAGGGATCACAAGATCCATTTGACCCCGTTTACTTCAGATCGCCGGAGACGGATGTTAATACCATCTGAATGGGGCATCAGTAAAGTTAGTTGCTACTCCAGATGGCGAACCATATAATCTACATTCCATGCCAAGTCCACTAAATCTCACACTGATCATTAAATGATTGGCATGTTAGCTGGCACTGAACAGTCCCTCTCTGTAGGCTACATATAGCTGAATGACTCATTTGACTCATATGGGACACATTCTGTGCTCTGTGCTTTGGCGCCATGCAGACCTCATCTTATCACTTTTTGGCTGTCAATAGCCCCAATCAGGGACAGGCCAAAGAAGGCTGCTCAATAGGAAAGAAATCTATCTCTCATTTTACTGTCAAAGACGAACATTTCACTTCTAACTTCTTACAACCATCTATGCCTACATTCTCTGTTGCTGATGTTGTTATACCTTGAATCCTGCCCATATAAGTCAGAGACCAGGCAGGATCCTCAGACTGAAGGCCTTTGGACCAAACCAAAGCTTATATTACGTACACCCAAAACATCTGCTCATTTATGCAATTATCCACAATATATAGCACAATATATAAAATCATGCAGATACGGGTCAAGAGCTTCAGTTAGTGTTCACATCAAACATCAGTATGTGGAAAAATGTCATCTCAGTGACCTTGACATGGTTTAAGTATTTCAGAAACTGCTGATGTCCTGGGAATTTCACACACAACAATCTACTGACAGGTCAGAGGAGAATGGCCAGAGCTGACAGGAAGGCTACAGTAACTCAAACAGCTACTCTTTACAACCGAGGTGAGCAGAAAAGCATCTCAGTATGCACAGTACTGTGTGTCCAACCTTGAAGTGGATGAGCTGCACCGGCAGAAGACCACATCGTATTCCACTCCTGTCAGCCAGAACCAGGAATCTGAAGCTACAGTGGGCACAGACTCACTGCAAAGTAGACTTTTCAAGATCACAAAAAGACCAGGAGATGCCTTTCCAATCTTTAACTGTCCAGGTTCACAGCAGATGTGGTCTTCTGTTGTTGTGTGTGAGATTGTAAGAGCCCTCTAAATGTTGTTGTTGCCTATATCAGAAAAAAAAATGCGTTTGTGTGAATATTCCTCTGCTTAAACTGCACGGTTGTGAGGGAATGCTGCTGATAGCCTGGAATGTTTTGGGCTGCTACACATTCCATCTACTCCTCCAGTGACACCACTGATATCAGCCAGGTTCTCTGCTTTGGCTTTGGCACCCAACCCAAAGGGCAACCTCCAAATTCCTATGTATCCAGATCCTATCAATTTTAATCAGAAATAGCAATTCACACTGTTTTTGTTTGTATTATTTGTAGCCACCCCTAGTGATTTCAGCTACAGCTGCATTTAACTTTCCTGTTTGAGCAATTAGTATGTTATGTGGTCTGATAGTGCTCCTGTCTGGAATGTCTTGTCTCAGAAATAGAGAGGCTAGACTCCTTCACTGGTTTGTGAAGGATGTAGCCTGCTGGCTAAGTGCACTGGCAGTCTGATAAGACCGGATAAATCCACTCCACACATGGGTTGGAAATTTTCTTCACTTTACTCTTCACTGATAGTGATTAAAAGCTTATTAACTTGAGAATGGAAAGTTCCAAATTGGGCTTTTCAAAAAACAAACAAAATGGTGCAAATTTGCAGGAATTGTTTTGTGATTTTGAGGTAGCAACGCAAAGCTAATGAACAGAATTTCATTAAAAATGGATTGCAGGTTTTTTTACACTTTTAAAACAAAACCAATCTATAAAATAGCTTTAATTAGAACTCATGTGTAAAACCCAGTATTATGCTATTTTTTTCTGTTAGGATGATGACATTTCTGGCTGGTTAATCTATGTGTAGTATGAATGATGCCCTTTATTCCTACCAAGCAGTGGGCCAATTCAGGTAGGAGGAAAAACCTGCCACAGGTTCTTGTGCGTGAAGGTTAGCTGTTACCAAAAGGGGAAGTTTCTTGACTTGTTTTTCAGCCTCCATATAGATGTGCCTCCATATGTAGAAAGCAGAATAAGTCTTCATACCCTGCATTTCATACATAAGGAAGTGCATGGAATGAGATCCTTGAGCTCTGTGCTTTGGTTTGATTACATTGCTTTCACTTTGAGCTTCCCAAGGGTTTCATTTCTCCATTAGTCTCTTGGTTTAAAGCAGCTATTAAACATGTTATTTTTGGTCTATTTTCTCAATATCTTACTTTAACAGAAATTCCTGCCTTGCTGTCCAAGTAAAAGCAGAAGTGAAATAGCATTCTTGATGTGTATGCGTATGTGTATGTGATTTCACTGCTGACTCCCTCACTGCTCCTGGTGTGGAACGGAAGTCAAAGGAAAGGGGGAGAGTGTGGAGGAAAGAGAGGATGAGTTCACCCGTTGACCACTCACACAAACAAGGGCTTTCTTTACCCTGTCCCTTTGCTTTCTTTTGCTCCCATTAAAATCCTTCTTTCCCTGTATGGGACATCGGTGTCAGAAAGCGGATTCACCAGAACAGAGCTCTAGTCGCTAAAAGAACTCTCAGTGTACAGCAAGAACACTTACTGTCCAGAGGACAGGACACACCCTGGATCTGGTGCCCTCCAGACCACAATCTTTAACCATCTTGGGGCAGGAACGTAGTTAGTAACCAACATTTTTACAGATTCTTACAGATTTTTTTCCATAGCTTGTTGTTTATTTCTCGACAGTAGTTAGGTATAGTTGTGGTTATAAGTTTACATTCTTGCAGAATCTACAAAATGTTTGCAGATTTAATAATAATTCAAAAAAAAAAAAAAAAAAAGAGGGATGACAAAAATTGAATTTTTTTTTTTTTTTTTGAGTATTGCCCTCAATAAGCTATTTCACATTATTTTGTCTTCTGGGAAACATGTAAATATCTTATGTAGCTTCTGCAGGGCAGTACTAAATGAAGAAATAATAAACAAAATAATAACACTTTACGCCAGTCATCCTGTTCAAAAATTTATATCCCCCTGGCTCTTAATGTATTGTGTTGCCTTCTTGAGCACCAGTGAATGTTTGCACCTTTTGTAATAGTTTATGAGTCCTTCAGTTGTCCTCAATGTGAAAAGATGGATCTCAACATCATGTAGCCGCTGTGGGAAAGGGCTCAAATATGCAGAAGATGCTGGAAAAGCAAAGAATGTGCAGGACCTGGAAAATTTTTCTGAAGAACAGTGGGCAGTTTAACTGCTCAGGACAAACAAGGGACTCATGAATAACCATCGCAAAACATAAAAACAGTCGTTGATCATCCAGGTAACAACACACAGCATTAAGAATCAAGCGTATGTAAACTTTTTGGACTATATGTAAACATCTGTTATGTGAAATAGCTTACTCAGGGCAGCACTAAATAAAAAAACTAAATGCAATTTCTATGATCGCTCTTTTTTTAAAAAAAAATTATTAACATTTTGCAGATTCTGCAAGGCGTATGTAAACTTATGACCACAACTGTATGTGTTGTCTTCCTTTGGTTTAGATATTTGTACATACGTACATTGTACAATGTGAAATCTAAATGTTATCCGTGTCAAAAATGACGGCAACTGGCTTAACATTCTGTTAGTTTTGAGCAGAAACTCAGACAGAAACACTTTTTCCCACCAGCAAACAATGCCAGCTCATGAGTGCCATTTGTGACCACAAACTGCGCGGCACCTACTGAGTATAAAGCAAGGTGCAGATGGTAATCATTAACAGCAACAGAGCTGCCTCATAAATGAAAAGGGATTAACCAAAAAAAAGTTGTTTATTTTTTTTTTCCACAGTAGTCATTAGTCCCTTGCATATGCTGCATACACTGTGCATAAATAGCCACTTTTATTTTATTGGTTAAGGACCCCAAACATTGTGTGGTTAGGTTTTGCACGCATAGAGTACAGGTGTTTGCTGATTTGATTAGTAGCAACTAAAAATTTGGACATTGGCTTTCCACAATGATGCTTGGACAGCCATTTCCTAGAATGACCGACAATGGTGCCCATTTCAGTTTAATAATTTCATTATTAAATTTAGTTTGATAATTTCATTAAATTCCACTCACGGGCTTCAGTAATGAACAGTGAAATCTAATTTTTTTGGGCTTTTTGCTACTCTGTACTATTGTACAGTAATTTATTTGAAATTCAATTCAGAAACAAGCAAACCTTTCTTTTCCCCATAAACAGCAGAACCACACCTACAAAATGAGAACTAACGAAGACTCATGAACCAAACAGAAGTCTTGTTATTCCATCTCTGAAACAATCAGACCTCTTGTTATTGAAAATCAACGATGGCAATAGTTAATCAATGCTATATGGCCAAAAGAAGCTTTCCACTAGATGTTGGAGCGAGGCTGTGGGGATTTGTGTTCATTCAGCTACAAGAGCATTAGTGAGATCAG
>CM075021.1:1831523-1875017 GCA_037576675.1 Pangasius sanitwongsei | reverse complement strand
TTACGCTCTAGCTTTCGGGCGTTCTGTTTTAGAGAGCGGGTGTGGTCACTATACCACGGAGCGAGTTTCTTATCTTTTTTTTTTTTTTTTTTACTTATTTTTAATTGTTTTTGTTCTTTCAGAATCTTATGGCTTATCCATAGATGTCGTTTGACCATACATAAAAAATTTGTTACTGTGTAAATCAAAGGTGACCAGAAGGCCTTGGGCAATGAGACATCTAAACAATTGTTAACCAGACGAGAAGGCTTTGTTGGCCTTTATACGTCACCAGTACTGAGGTCTGAAGTTGTCAAAGGTCCTGTGGCTCCCCCATCACATCATCTGTGTTGATGGAAAGACAAGATAATGACTGTAATCTGTGCTGAAATTGCTTGAAAGCGTGAACCACCCATATCAGCCAACAATAACTGTCTGTGTTTATGTAGAGAGTAGTCCTCTGAGAGATTACTAGTGTACAGACTGTCAGACTTGTTATAGATCAAAGATGTCAAACTCTCTGGCCCTACAGACCCTGAGCCAGATTTCTTAATTTCTCTTTATTAAATAACACATTTCCTAACATCTTAATTATTGGCCTTAGATCCATCTCTGTGAAGGAGCTGTTACTATGGAAACAATAACATACTAGTACATGTGCATTAATATTAAGCCTGCAGCTGGCATGATTGTCAGAGTTGTGCTGTAATAGGAAATGAATCAACACCTTTCCGACAAGTCCACAGTGTTATGGAATTATCAACAAACCCTTTTTTTAATCCCACATGAAATCAGGCACTTCGCAATGATATTTGTCAACCACACAAGTACAGTTAGGCTAGGAAAATCTGTGCCTTAGCACCTATCTAATTCATCTTTTCTATCTGCCTTTCTACATAATGATGTGCATTACTGACACCACATGAAAAGATAACACGGGATTGAGTGTCTTTAAGGAGAGAAATCAGTCAGTTTTTCCGGACTGCAACTGCAAACCATTTCCACAGTTACGCCAGCAGAGTAAATATTAGCTAGGTCACTAGGCTGTCAGGCAGCAGAAAAATTGCCTGAGCTTTCCACCAATATAGGCATAGCAGCCATTGCCCCAGTTTCCCAAAAGCATTTTAAGTTAAGTTAGTTAACATCATCTTACCTGGTAGAGAGATGGCAATTTTGGCCATTGTTCTTGTTCTCTACAGAAAAGGAGAAAAAAAAACAGGGGAGGAAAAGCCACAAAAGTTGAATTAAGGTTTTATTTCTCCTTTCAGAGCTTCTTAACCGTGTTAAAAAGTAAACGATGTGTGCTTTGTGGATGCTGCAGAGGCGGAGAACGGAAATGAAGTTGTCAGTGCCTTATCTGTTACAGCTATAAGTTCAATCACTTGAATTGAATGAGTTTAATATAATGCTCTATTTAAAAAAAAAAAAAAAAAAAGTATAGCTTATGCCAACCTGAATCTAATGACAACTGTAATATGACTAAACATTTTAACACAATTTAAGTGGTTTGTGAAAGTTATAGAATAAATAAATAATTAAATGAATAAATAAATAAATATACAGAGGTGACAGAGTATAGGGGGAAAAAAATTAACATAAAGTGTCTTAGGTTTCGGGCCACAAGAACAGATTCTACTCGTCAGGAGGGAAGGACCATCTTTCTTCACTGAAATCAGCTCTCCTTTGTATTCAAATGTACCTTCTATCATTTTTCTTCTTTTTTAGACAAACGCTGAACTGACTGCTCTCCGACATATTCAAAATGCCAAATGTACACAGACAGCCAGTGGGTTAACAAGGCAGCGCTTTATGGTCTAAAAACAAAGAGCCTAGATATATCTAATGCATATATAACCATTAGAGGTCCAGAAGCATGATTTAAAAACCTCATCATACACTTCTAACAGTTTATCCAGGCTAGTAAAACTGACGATTTGAGTTCAGGCTTATCTTGGGAACAGCTCCATCTCCCAGACAGAGTGTGAGTGTGTTTTGCAGGGGAAGGCAGCTGTCACTGCATTTGATTGAGCGTATTTATGTAGACGTGAGGAGCTTGCGTGTGGCCGTGCAAAAGCAGTGCCGGAAAGCGACGTGTGGGGCAGCGCACTGTAGTTTAATGACCTGTGTTAAACCTGACCGAGCTTTATTGCTCCAGTACAGCTCCTGTTAAGTTAGGGCTTTTTCTTAATAGCACCACTGCTGTGATCTAGTAAAAATATATGAAAGTGAAACAGCATTCCACAGTGACATGGATCCTGTGGGTGTCTGAAAGTGCAAAATAACAATAGCTTAACAACAACAACAACAAAAAAACAAAAGCCCAACATCTTCATATGAGAGTTAATTGAAAAAGAATAGAGTTCAGGCATGGTGTGGATGAATGGATATTTGATTTATGAAGAGGTCACAGATCATCTACAGTCTACTAGAGTACACTTTGCTTCAGGATCTGTGTTTAAAAAAAAAAAAGCAAGTCATGTCCTCGGTGTCACAGCAGGACTAAATGAAATAGAATATATTTAGCATTGCTTGGTTATAAACTGGAATTTTAATGCCTCCCACAAATTCCAAAGTCTTAACAGTGCTTTGTAAAAGCACAGAATAGAAGTTTCAGAATGAAAATGAAAGTGGTAAAGATCCAGGAGAAGCAGGATCCCAATGTTACAGACCAGATTTGATGAACTATAGTCACTGCGGCAGTGTCTGTAAAAACATATACTGTATAGTGGTGATATTTATGGTTTGACTCTGAAGAACAAAATATTTATCTGAGCCTGAGATGGAGCAGAGTAAGTCATTCTGACAGTGCTGGAATACATGAATAAATAACACACCTAATACAGACAAATGTGATATTTCTGTTATTAAAAGATGAAGGAGATTACACTCGAGACTGGGATTTTCAAGTTAAATAGATGCCTCACTTTTGGAGTTGAGGTCAAGTTGTGCTGGTCATGAAAGCAGTGGAGGAGGATATACACGCATTCCACACTTTTCTTTTTTTTTTTTTTTAATCTATCATCAACTCTGCTTAGCTGCTGATCTTAAACACTTCCAACTTGATTTTCGTCCAAAGCCAGTGACTTGACTTTTTCTCCCAGAATTCCAAATACCTCCTAAATTAACTTCTAGATCCCAGTGGATTTTTAGAAACTATTTTTGGTCACACTTTTGCAATCCAAGATGTCAAGTGAATAGAGAGAACTGGCTGACGCAGACCATGATCTATCAGTTCTGGTCTACTGTAATATAAATAACGTATATAAATACTGAAGCGCCTGCTGTGTCAACAAATGTTTCCCACAGGGATGGTAAGGTCGCTGTCTGTGACACATTAACACTGAGACAGAGCGCCTTGATTCCCCACTCTTTATGCTCAAGTGCCATGCGAGACACATTGTGTACAATAATTGTTTTCAAGTGAAGTTATTCTACTACTCATGCAGAAATTGACCTGTCCTTCATCGATGGATTTATGGTCCATTGTGGTCCAGAATTCGTGCTTGTGTTTACATGGCCTTCCTGTCAGTCATTATATAGACACTCCCTCACACGCATAAATCGTTATGAGCTGGATTTTGCATGTTTATATTGTTGTACAGTGTGCTTGAAAGTGATGTCATGACAATCCTTGCTAATGCTAACTCTAGTTGAACCACTGCTTTGCGCTCATGGGTGGGAAAAGGGACTCAAGAGTAAAAAAAAAAAAAAGTCATTCAAATCTTATTCAGCTCCACCTACTTAACCGATGGAGACCTAATCTTGACAAATTTTTGAGAAATGTTACCTAATGCACCTTTACGTGCAGTTCCAGAGACTTGTAGAATAAGTGCCAAGGTGCACTGAAGCTGTTCCGGAGGCTTGTGGTGGCCCAAGACTTTACTAAAGTACTTTATACTTATCACCTGTCTGTATATGACCTGTCTGGTAATAACAAGCAATAAAGCAAATTGTTGATTGGAACTGAAGAGAGAGAGAGCAGTGTGTAGGAGAGTGTGTAGGAGAGAGAAAGGGAGAGAGAGAGAGAGAGAGAGAGGTGCGAGAGAGAGAGAGAGAGAGAGAGAGATGAGGGAGTCAGAGAGGTGAGGGAGAGAGAGAGAGGTGCGTGAGAGAGAGAGGTGTGTGTATGTGTGTGAGTGTGTAAGAAAGTGAGAGGTGGGTGAGAGAGAGAGAGAGAGAGGGAGAGAGAGGTGGGTGAGAGAGATGTGTGTGTGTGAGAGAGAGAGAGAGAGAGAGAGAGAGAGGTGTGTGCGTGTGTGTGAGAGAGACAGAGAGAGAGAGAGAGAGAGAGAGAGAGCAGGCAGCTCCTGTGCGCCACTGAACAGTCAGCATTGGGTTTATTTCCTCATGACGCCTCTCAGAGTGGATCACCATGTGGATGCTGAACGGATCCTCAGCTTTGGCTCACCAGCTTCTCACAGAATCACGGAAATGAACTTTACCCTGAGGTTATGAGACTTTTCGAAGGGACTGAGGACGAGATCGGATTAGAACTTGGCAGAAAATTTGGCGGAAAACTCGGTCCTGTGCGTAACGCGGACAGTTTTATACCTTAAGCTGGGTTTTTTGGGTTTTTTTTTGGGTGTAACTGCATTGTGAATTGGATGTAACTCTCTTTAGGCCTGATTCTTTACTGTGTACATGATGGCGCGCAGTTTTCTGCTGTGTTTTGCTGCACTGCTGGTGCACGGATGCGTTTGGGCAGCAGGATCTTACACACCACCGACACGCACTCAGCACGCGCGCGCCGTCAGCAGACACAGGTGAGGAGAGCGCCACCCAAACTGAGCACAAATATCCAGTGAATCCTGGTAAAGTGGGACACAAACTCCAATCTCTGTATTTTAACGTGTATATACATCTCTGAGTTCATCCTTGGGGGGTGGTGGTGGGGGTTTGTTATGCATATGGTTATTTAAAAGTGCAGCAAACCATTTAGAACTAAATTGCAAATATTTTTTTATTGTTTTTGCTGGGAGCACTTTGTTTCTTTCTGTCCCACTTAACAAGCAATAACACATTACACGACTAATGGATATATTCTTCTCATCATCATAATCATCATCATCATGCATAAGAGCTGAAATGCATTTCAGAATCAAATGGTAAAACAAAGAAAGACAGGGACGAACATGAGGGAAGAAAAGAGAGACTTGAGCTTCAGTGAGCAGGAGAACTTTAAATCAGTAGTGTGAGGAGAGGATGAGTGGAGCTGTAGAAGAGTATAGTCAGCAGGAGGAGACAGGAACAACACTGCGTTTTAGGATGATAGCGAGGGCATGGAATGTCCCAAAAAGAGTTTACGTTTATATCTGTGTTGCATTAAAAAAGAACTTTTATATTCATGCGTGATGAAATAAGTGAAAAGAATATATACATGAAATCTTCCAGATTTTTAGAGTAAAGAATTTTTCAGTAAAGGTGTCCCACTTAAAAAAAAAAAACAAGAAAAAAAAAAAAAGTAGAAAGCAGAGATTACAAGAAGTGCCGTTCTACCTGTGTTTGGTGTTTCTTAGTTTTTGATTTTGAATAGTGTCAGGGAGATTGTAAGCTTTTTACAAAGGCATCCTGTTGGATTATATGACACTGGAAGATGATGCCATATACAGTCAGATCATGTCAAAGTGACAGAAAGAGTAAAAAAAAAAAAATCAAAAGCAGTATTTAGCACTTCAGGAATATTCACCCTACTAATACACCCCCTCACCACAGCCGAGAAATAGGCCTATATTGTATTACGATGAAGTCATTATAAAGTTCACGCAAAGTCTTTGCGAAAACGTGTAGGATAAATCAGTGTATTGGAGCCAAGTCTTCAAAAGTCATGTTAAGACTTTAGCCCAAAAAATCATAAAAAGTAGAACTACATAGAAGTGGTGCTTAGGTTACTGTAGCGTAATTGTGCTTCACTTCTGCCAGTAGTAAAAGACTGACTGGCTCTGTTTAATGTGTGCTGATACATTATTCATAGTTATGTCTTGTGACAGGTACACCCCCATTCTCACTGCATTACTTGTGGAAAAAGGTACAGTAATACATATTGTAATAAGCTAATATACAAATATTGCAAATGTAGTTGACTGTAATAGACTTAGGCTGCAGGTGCGCAAACTTTTTTATAGGCAGTGACCAGATTAACTCCCTCAGGCTGATTTATTTAGCAAATAAACGATAAAAACAGGCACCTTATTTGAACGCATACACTAATATTTTGCTATTAATAACATTTGGACACAAAATGTTTTTTTTAACACTGTAACAAATGTAGAAAATTCGAAACTGGACCCCCTTACTGCGCTTCATTCACAACCATGTGTCTCAAGGGTATTTTGTGCTTTGCTGTGCAAGGTTGAAGCACTTCTACGTCATCGCGACATGTCCACAGAAGCTTAGCGGCAAGTTTGAAACTATTCACCAGCATATAACCAGCAGCCTCAAAAGGATGGGGGAAAAAAATACCGCGACAGATATTGCACGTGAAGTGCGTGTTGATAGAATGCAGCAAGAAAAATACAAAAGAGCTAGTGAGAGCTGTCACAAAGTGTTGTTTTGAAGTGGATTATTTTCTGTAATTGTAGATCAAGCACAATTTTTAGGCTTCTCAGAGCATGCTTTGATAGACGGCAAATGAAACCATGAGGAGTGCGCTCCTTTCGCTTCAGCTGGGCAGATCTGTCAGAGTGTGCTCAATCTTAATCGTATATTCACTCTCATGCTCATACTAGCATATTTCTGAGCCTTGCCTTGTTTTTTTTTTAATTAAAACAGAATGCAATAAAACAGCGAGGTTTCTGTTAGAGCTGCACATGCTTCCAACAACTTCTCAGCTGTTAAAGGACTTACAAAGTTGTTTTTCTGTCAAAACTAAAGAAAATTAATACATTTTGACCACACTTTGAAGATATATGGTCGAATGTGGATGCTTGATTGACAGCTACTTCAAGTATAACAGCAGTATTCCCAAATCTGTGCTACCCTTGCACTTCTACTTCTTCTACCATGCACAGTTTTTCTATCTGTAACTGTTTCCTTCGTGTCTGTTTCACAGCTACTTGCTACCACTGTTTCATTTTGTTTTAAATGATTTCTTCTTTTCTACGAGAAATAGGTTATAGGCATTTGAGATAATGTGCAATATACCATCGTCTTATCATGCCCCATAACTATGGCTGATTGACCATAGTATGGCTTTGGGTTGGTGTATACAGTGGGGTCCTGAAGTCTGAGAGCACTAGCGAAAATGCTTCTATTTTGCTTTCTTTTCAAATTTAATACAACAAGTTTTTATTACAGATTATATGATTGACAACAACTTGAGTGAAAAGTAGAATCTTTGAAATATTTACATGGATTTCAGAGTTTCTTAGTATTTGGTACATCCTCTTTTTGCTTTAATGACAGTGTGCACACAAGCTGGCATGGACCGCACAAGTTTGTGTAAAACCTTACGATCCATTTTAGATCAAATCCATCGGAGTGTCGTCTGAACACATGCTTCAATAGAAGAGATTAGACATGAGGAAAATCTGACCTTTTGTATAGAGCACTTAACATGGTCAATATCACACATTTGCTTACATTTAAATAGGAACCCAGAAATAGTGCTGAATATTAAATATTCAAGATATTGAACATTTACTTTCTTTGTTTGTTTCTAATTGTAAATGAAAGAAAAAAAAAATCCCAGATTTTCAAAATGGTCTCAGACTTTTGGATCGCACTGAATGTAACGTGTGTTGTGTACACGGTTCGTCATTTTTAAAATTAATTACCCATTAACAAGGTCAGGAATGCTTGTAAATAAACCCAACATATTGTTAGCTGTAACTAAGCTCATTGTAAAATCGAAATAAAATCATATAAACTATGCATGCATTTGATCTGTGAGCAGAGCACAGATACTTATTGAATTATTGTATAATGAAGTAGCCCTGATAAGTGACATTGTTTTGTTTTCTTAATTTAAACCCTGTTCTTGCTTTATGTTCTCGTCCTGTTCAAGGCTTTATGTGTTTGGCAGCACAGAAAAGCAAAACTAAGATACTTTAGAAAAAGTTGTTTTGTTGTCCTGCTCCGAAGTCAGACAACAAGGCTATTAAGGTAGGATACAAAATAGACGAAAAGGTTCGATGTGTTGTACATTCTGAGATGCTTTTCTGCTCACCACGGTTTAAATAGTGATTATTTGGGTTACTATAGACTTCCTGTCAGCTCAGATCAGTCTGGTCATTCTCCTCTGATCTCTCTCATCTACAAGGTGTTTCAGTCTGCAGACCCTCTGCTCACAGGATGTTTTTTGTTTTTCGCACCATTCTGTGTAAACTCTACAGACTGTTGTGTGTGAAAATCCCATGAGATCAGCAGTTTCTGAAATACTCAAACCAGCCCATCAATTACCAACAACCATGCCACGGTTAAAGTCACAGAGATCACACTTTTTCTTTGTCTTAACATTTGCTGTGAACATTAACTGAAGCTCTTGACCTGCATCTGCATGATTTTATGCCTTGTACTGCTGCTACATGATTGGCTGATTAGATAACTGTATGAATGTGCAGGTGTTCCTATTAAAGTGGATGATGAGTCTGTTTCTTACTTCTTATATAGAAAGAAGTCGCATTTGGCCGTGGCACCACAGACTAACTATTTATGTATTTACAAAATACCATCATTTCTATGAAGAATGTAGATAAAAAGAAGAAGTGGCAGCAACTGTGATGTGGAGAGCCGAGTGAGGAACAGTCACTAATGTCTGCCCAAAAGTCGCCAAAGGGGTTTAAAAAGTCACCAAATCTCACTAAGTAAACAACACTGAGTACTGAATACTTTTAGAACAGTAATTCAGTAACCAGCTGTAAATACCACCCAACCCTGACCATAAATGAGCAAATGTGAAATCTGTAGCAAAAGCATAAAAGCTATCAGTGTTTCCATCAAAATGACAGAGCTGTTTGTAAAGCCTGCCCTTTTTTGGCTTTCGTTGTCAAGAGCACAGTGTACAGGGGGATTACTGTCAGAGGCCTTAGCCGCACCCACGAGCAGAGATATTCTGTTCTTTTTGAGAAAGAATGCCACTTCTGAGTGTCTGTTGGATCTCCATTTTATTTTAACAGATGTGTGAAATATTACGTGGCTAGCAGTAGCAGTAGCTCTTAACTCCCCTCTCTCTCCCCTTTGGCATTTTACGTGCTTAGGCCTGAGATTGGGTTTCAGATGGATATGTTCTGGCTTGGGTTTCAGATGGACCGTGCTCATATTTTGGTAGAGGCACACCAAAACCAACTCTTTAATCCTGTAACTACATTTAGATACAATCAACTGTCTTCTTTGGCAGAAGAAACATCTGTCAAGAGGTTAAGTTTATCTCTGGGTTTTGTGCCAGTCACAGAGTTTAGACAATCTGTAGTCTGTAGAAGTAGACAATATTTTGTACCATCTGGCTGTCTGATCCTTAGTAGTCCAGTGGTTCCCAAATACTTTTTCACATTACCCTATGCATCCTCTGGCCCTCTTTATGGGCTTGGTAAAAGTCGAATGAGGTTTGTTAGGAGCAGGGATTATCTGAAACTTTGCAGGGGAGTGGAATGAGATATAAGAACACTGTTACATGGTTTAAAACTTGACCAAGCCCAATCCTGATTGTCCAGTGAAAAATACATTTGGTGGTAAAGCACTAGCAAAGTAGAAGCTGATAACAACAGCAGGACAAAAAAAAACCAAAAACAAAAAAAAAAACAACAGGTCTTCTTTCTCAGAAGTGGGGAGGTGTATGACAGGAAACCATCATTATGAAACTTAAGAAGTGTTTAGACTTTTAGTTTCAGTTGGCTATATTCAGAGTTCAGTTAAGCATGTGTAGTCAGGAATTAATACCGGAGTTACATATGTCAGAGCTCAGACGTGGACTTGGATCAAGCACACTTTTTGTGCAGTATCGGCTCGAGTGAGGAGCAATATGAAATCCAGCGCCACTGTATGCCACTTTGATGTAACCACAATTGTAAATAGCTCAAAAACCTATGGAATGCCATTTAAGGCCAATATTAAATACTTAAGTATGGCACTATTAATTAGTAGTATTGTTCCTTTAAAGTCCATGAAAAAGTTTTTTTTTTTCACACGTCTCTTATTCAGAGATGGTGCTTGAGGACTGAATTTTGTTTTATTGATAAAATTATGAACTACATTTGAATTGTAAGTGCAGCAGATAAATGCTTTATCAGCTTATACTTTTTTTTTTTCAAATTAATAAAAACACTGGCCTTTTCATATTAAGTCAAGAACTCAGTATAGCAAATTAAAATAAAATGTGATAAATAGCCTATATCTGTGCACACATTACAATTTCATGACCAGTTTAGTATCTCTTTACGGCGCGTGCGCAATTAACTATGGGTGCACGATATAAAAAATAATAATAAAATGCAAAATAACATAATGTGCTGGATCAAGTGCTATTTTAAAGACTTCCCAATAATGAAGGTGGGAGCCATATTGTTAAATTAAATCAGTTTTGTAGTGATTAATGTCATGATTACAAAAAGGGCTTTTCATGCAGCAAAATATTGGCAATTTACTGGACTCCTATTATATGTTTATTTCAATGCTTGCCATCGTCTCATTCATATATCATCACATTAGTCTTCAAAGTCAGCAAAGGGGGAAAAAACGCTAAAGCCAAGTGCTTGTGTCTAAAGGTGGTGGTCTGGAGGCAATTAAAAGAAAAATCACAATGAATTGTGTTGCCTTCTTGGGTGTTAGGAAGCTTTTTTTGAGTTCACCATGAGACTGAGCACCGTAATGTGTGTGCGGTGAGTGGACATGTCCCTGATGGCCATCAGAGGTGACAGAGATGAAGAACATTAATAGCACTAGAGAGAGGCCAAAGGGTAGGACTTGGAATGCCTGTCCTAGGGCAGTGGGGACGTAGAAATGCAGCATGCAGATCCACTGTCATGAACCAGTCCTGTGGTTGCAAGAGATGGCCTTAAAATGCAAAAGGGGAGAGCTTTTAGGACCCGGAATTGGACAGAGCACGATCCTTCTTCTGAGTGTGTTAAGTAGAACCGTTTGTTCGGAATCATGGTGTCTGCTTTTTCTATAACACCTCAAGAGGGTTCAAGAGGGAATGCCGTTCTTGAAGTTTGTACCCCTGCAACATTATCATCAGGACCTACTGACCCAGTCGCTATCAAGTGAGCAATGTTTTCATCTGTAAAGTGTCCCGCCAGCTTGCCCCTGTCCGTCATGGATGGACTCCATGGGTCTCTTTAGTGGTGGGGGTGCATAGGAGCTACATAGGAGCAAGGCAGGCTGCACCAAACACACCTGGCACCATGCATAAACCAGATTGGTGGAGACCTGTTCCATGTGCTGGCTCAGGTGTCCCACTGATAGGAGAGAGCTTTTAATCAGCTCCTCCACAGAGGGGTCGATAGCTGTTTGATAGCTAATGAATTGCCTGTGCAATATGGGAAGATCTCACCAAAATATCCTCAGTGATTTCACTAATTCTCTTCTTTTTAACCAGTGATGAATAAAATGTTTTTATGTTTAATAAGATCTGAATAATCTTGATTATGTTATAGTTAATAATAACTGAGTAACCTCTGCTTTTGGATGTGAAGACCAAACTGAGCTAGGACTGTTCTGATATCGACAACCCTTGTGATAGTTTTGATCACATACGAATGTATGTCCAAATGTAGACCTTGGATTGACAAAGTAGGTCAGCATATGAGTGCTGATTTTGGATGAGCTCTTACACTTAACTGACATATATTTACTACTGTGGAGTAGAGAAGAAAGCTGACCCCAGACCAGTAGACCCTATTCAAAGCCTAAGCTGCTTTGTAACTTGTGATTTCAATGGTGAGTTCCATGCATCGATGGGCCAAAAGAGCAGGGGCACTGGCCTGATTTTGTCTTTCAAAGAGGCTGTCACTGTTTTGCTCAGTAGGGTGGGAGAGGCAAAATCAGACAAGACACCATCAAAGAGGACTTAAGTCTGACCTATATGCCTTTTGTTGACCTCTAGACCTTAGCTTTCTTCTATACAAAGCAAATGGGAAAATAAAACTTTTGACAGGCCTTTGAAGACTTTGTATACTTAATCAAGAAGAACTTTATGGTAAATTAGCAGATCACAGAGGTTGCAGCTCTTAAGTAGCTGTTTAGTTAGCCCATGCTTATGCTTCTTTTCTGGCACACGAGCGTGTGAATGCTTTATACTGCTGTCCATCACTAAGTCAACATTTTCCATTTAGTGTTTAGATTCGTGTGTGCTCCACAGCCCCTGAAAAAGCAGGATTTGCAGCATTGTGGTGTTGTGGCCAGGCTTTGTCATAAGATAAGTTTGCTTGTATATAAAAGCAATATGCTGACAGGTGTTGCCTGCTGGATTGATAAGATAAACTGCCCCTATGTGTGAATGTATGTGTGTGTGTGTGCGTGTGTGTGTGTGTGTGTGTGTGTGTGTGTATGTGTGTGTGGGTGTGTGTGTAAGCATGGTGCCCTGCAATGGACTGTTGTCCTACCCAGGATGATTTCACAGGGGGTGACATAGACATGATGGTTTCTTAGACTAAGCTTTAGCAAGGAACTTCTCTAACAAGCAAATTACTGATGTCGAAAACCACAACAAAGGTAATCAATCATATTTTACCTCTGCATAGTGCTTATTTGATCATTCAACCATTATAATATTTGAAGCAGGGTAAAGGGTGGTTTAAAATAGCAGATGATCTAAGTGTAGTGATTAAACAGGATGGGTGGATACCTGTACCACAAACAAATATGGTGAGAACTGCAAAAAGTTTTTGGCAAATCCCAAACTATTAAATGTTATTCCTGTGTGGTCACCAGAGAGAGATTTGCTGCTAGAATAAGAGTAATCTGTGTTTAGTCATTGTTGAGGGGAAAGGGAGGGCAGGGGTTTAGTAATGAGTGATACAAAAGATATTTATGGATCCTGTGTGTCATGCCGAGAACAGATATTTTGGTGGGCTGGGGCTCAAGGGAAAAAAAGGAATAGCACCATTATTCCTTTCCACCACACCCTATACCCTATACCCTATATATAGCCAAGTCTTAGGCACATGTAAGGCATGGAGATTTGAGCTGCACAGTTGAAGATTGAAACATCGCCTGGTCTTTTTCCAGTGTTCAGCCTCAAGGTGTGACATGTCGTGTGGTCTGAGATGCTATTCTGCTCACCATGGTTGTCACATGTGGTTATTTGTGTTACTGTAGTCTTTCCTGTTAGCTCGAACCAGTCTGGTCATTCTCCTCTGACCTCTCTCATCAACGAGGCATTTCTGCTTACAGAACGGTCACTAACTGGATGTTGTTTTTTTTTTTTTGTCCGCACCATTCACACGACTCAAGTGACTATTGTGGATGAAAATTCCAGCAGATCAGCAGTGTCTGAAATGCTCAAACCATTCTGATGTTTGATGTGAACATCAGCTGAAGCTCTTCACCTGTTACTGCATGATTTTATGCATTTGTGCTGCTGCCACATGATTGGCTGATTAGATAACTGCATGAATGGGCAGGTGTACATAAAGTGCAGTGAACAATAATAAACTAAATCAAATCAGTATACTATGTTGTGATGGTCCTTTGCCTTTAAAACTGCATTAGTCCTCTCATGTATTGTACACTGTAGAGTTTTATAAGGAAATCAGCTGGTTAGTTTTGTTCTGTGTGTTGAACATTTTGCTTTATTTAACAACAGACAAACATTCCTCTGTGTGTGTGTGTGTGTGCACCCAAAGTTTTATATAGTTCATCATAGAAGAGACAGCTATCCTTTGTGTATACACATTCCCTGCCAAACCTACAGGCAGTCAACCTTTTATTATTTTCCTGTAGCCCAAGCCCCTCTCCCATAGTGGGGGTGCAGGAGGAGTGAAAAGATCACCTAAGAGTGATGAACCAAACATAATCCACTAACTATTATGTATAACAGTTGTGCCTCACTGAAGCAGATCTTGGATAATGGCACAGCCAGGCAGAGACCCCTGTTGCAACTTTCATGACTTCACCCCAGGAATGCTTCTTTGTCGTATTAAATATAATCGTTATTATATATGTTGACCAAGAGGCATTTGTCGTGTCTGAGGGATAAAGGCAGGGGCTCAAGCTCCCCCCTGGGGTTGATCTTTGCATCTGCCTGCTGTGTGTCTCGTCTGGGGGAAAACAAAATGGCTGCTGTGACCTTTTTGTCAGCCATGTCTAATCAGAGTTGGGGAATAGGCACAAGACGTTGATTACCCTTAATTTGTGTGGGTGGGTATATTCAACATTAACAGTAACTTGCTGTATTTCTCTATTTGTGCCATGTCTGTCAACAGGAATTGGTGTGCCTATGTGGCGATGAAATCTGTTAGTTGTGTTATGGAGGATGGAGTGGAGACCTACGTGAAGCCTGATTACCAGCATTGTGGTTGGGGCCAGTGCTCTCGGGTTGTGGTGTAAGTATTGTTTGTTACAAATATAGAGCTTGTTCCCACTGACCATTATGCCTCTCTCTTGGGCAGGTCAGTGTCCTCGTAGAGCAATGGCTTAGCATGCAAACAGAAATTGTAAATTTTTAATTTGTGACGTCTTCATACTTGCACATAGCATGAGCGTGTATCCACTAGTGTTGCATGAACCGAACCAGAATGTACAGAACGAATCAGCAAGAAAGTCTCCGAGACCAAAAAGCAAAGGAGGCTTCCATGTTCTGTAGGGATAAAAAAAATAGACACAGGTGTACCTTTGCTTTGAAAAGTGCATGGGGAAAAAAGAAACCTTCTCACTGAAGTCAGTTCCCACTTCACAAGCATTTCACAAGTGTTTTCACTCATCTGTATTCAGCTGCATCAAGTGGTTCATGTACTGAAGCATTTCAATTTAATTAGTGTTTAAATCCACATCTTTATTAATCATGGAATGAGGGATCTTTTAGGTGATTTTTACTGAGTTGCTGTGGTTTACATCCACCTTATGTATCTTTATTGGGAGGAAGATAGAAGAAAAAACAAAGTAAAGAGCTCAAGAGAAACAAGAAAGTGTTTAGGGTCAAATCTGACCCATTTTTGAATTCACTGCAGTGTGCCACAGCATCATGGATGGCATCTCTCTGAGGGCTCATAAACTTATTACGAACTTTCTAAAGGAGTCTCCATCCACCTCCATCCATTTAAATAAGAATGCATTAAATATGAAAATAAGGTTCTAATAATAACAGCAAATACGTTTTTGCTGGATTCAGAAGCAATCCAAAACTATGCAAATATTTCTTAAAACTTAGAATCTTAAAATGTTTCATTCATTTGTATTAAGAAAATCTGTCATTTACTGCTATTCTTATTTATTCCTATCTCACATGCCTTCTTGCTTTCCCAACTTTCCCTGTGTGATGCCCACAATCACCTGGTTATATTAGATATATTCTTTTTCTCCATTTTCATGTCAAACCATTTTCTTTTCACCTCACTTAATTCACTTGTAATTGACCTTTTCTGTAATTTGGCCTTTTCAGGTGCTGTTACGCTGTTAAATAATATATATTTTTACTGGCGTAGACATCAAAATAACTTCCTCGTCATTGTTTACTCGGCATTTCAGCCGTGTGTGTGAGCTTTATTGTTTTATGGAGTTATGTTCAGCGTTTCCGAAACATTTGTAAATCCGGTGGAAATTTTTAGTTTGGTTTGGCCTACGCAAACATTTACACACACCTTTACTAAACGATTGATAAATGAGGCCCAATATGCATAATTGGTGAGTTTTTAATGTCTGCATGTACTTTTCCCTCCTTCTGAAGCTTTTAAACTAACATCGTGTAGTTAATTCTTTTAAAACCGTGTTCCTGTTTGAACCGTCTCTTTGTATCTGAGCAACGTAACAAGCAGTTTACCAGTAGGTATTAAATGAATTAGTACCTAGAGGTAGTGTTGAATGATCCTAAGGGATAGGAGAGATGCATGTTAATTAAAATATTATAACCATTTTCATACAGTTCTCAGACTAGTCTAAGAATTCAAGCAGTTTTATATGTTTTTTTTTTCTGTTTTTTTCATTGCAACATGCAGTACAAGATGTTTAACATGACATCTTATGACAACTTTGGTATTATATAAGCATTTTTAAATATTTTACAGTATGTTTGCTAGGACTTAAAGCCAATCAAACGTTTACTGAACAGCCTTTTTCTGTTCATTGAACGTGTTTAAATCTATAACTTTCTTACTCAATAGATATCGGACATACAGAAGACCGAAGTACAAGATTGCTTACAAAATGGTGACAGAGATGGAATGGAAGTGTTGTCATGGTTACTCAGGTGAAGACTGCAGCAATGGCCCCAGTGGCGACTCACAGTTCAACAGTAGTGGACCTTCCACATCTGGATCTAGTACTGGGAATGAACAGAGGGGTGGAGAAGGTACAGAGAATGTGAATGTTTGTGGTTATGTATGTAGTGGGTGAATTGGCTTTTATAATCTTCTACTATTTTAGGTGACCAAATGTAATTAGCTATATAGGCCTTGTTCACACTTGGTATTAACGTCTGTCTTGAGTGATCCAATCACAAGTACAGACGGCCAAAATACATAGCTGTTTACACCTGGCATTTTGAAAGTGTCTCCAGTGAGAACTTGTGATCGGGTTTCATGTATCATTTCCACTGGAGGAAGGGTGTCATGCACATTTATTATGTCAGCCTTCTGCTGTATTTGTTTTCAGGCAGAAATGTCCCGCGAATCATATCTTGTATGTATGTACGAGCTGTTTCAAACGCTTTGATTGTGTAGTTAAAACGCGGAGACACTTATGGAACACGTTCACACCTATACTTAGCACTGTCCACTTACAATCGCATCACCCAGGATGCATGTTAATGCCAGGTGAACAGGGCCTCAGTTTCTCCTCAGCTGCGTACTGCATTAACAGTTTTATTTTTCATCACCTAACCTCTATAGAAGCATCCAATAACACCAGGTCTGACTTGACAGACAGGGCTGTGCATCCAGTGAGGTTTGACAGTCATGCCCCGCCTTTAGACATATAGGCCCCGCCAGTTCTTCCCAGTCTCAGTAGACAGGGGTCCCGTTTTAACAAGTTATCAAGCAAATTAAACAAGTATCCCATTGTCACCTTAAGCTGTGCATCCAGTTTACTATGTCAGAACATGAAATTAACAAAAAATGAAAGGATAAATATCTTTGTGGCTGGGTCAGTCCTTTTTGCGTTTGCAGTCCTGCCTATGCCTTAATTTTCTGCTGTTATTGGAACAAAACATTGGTCATATCTAGTTCATAGTGTAAAAAATAAGCTGTGCTGTATCAAGTGCTATTTTATAAGCTTGCAGACAATCAGTGTGGGTGGAGCCTATGTTGTTAAAATGAGAAAGTCGCAGTGTGATTAACATAATCATCATGACGGACGTCCTTTCTGCATCCTGATAATGACAATCAATATTAATATACATATATTCACAATATATTAGACTGCTATCAGATTTTTATTTGAATCTTCGACTTCGAATCTTATTTATATATTCATTTATATACGGTATTATCATATTAGCCTAAACTGTGTTTACGCCACATCATACTGCAATTGACAGCCTGCATATTTTAGGAGGTAGGGTAGTTTAAATAATCTGAATGAGATGCCCAGAAATTCAAGTTAAGCATCCAGATAAGACCATCTGTATATAGAGAAAACTGAATCAATATTAACATAACATTTAACTTAAATGTGCAGGGTGTAAGATTTTGGAATTTTGCCTTCTCTGGTGGTAAAACACTATTGTGAAGAGGAAGAACATTTTGAGGAAGAACATTTTTCTCCACCATATGGATTAATCTGGAGGTTGCAAGTAGTACACATTCAATGAAAATTCAGGGTTGGACATTCATGGTTTGCTTAAATGCTCTCTCTCTCTCTCTTTGTCTTTCTCTCCCCCTATTCACCATCTAGCAAAGACTTCTATTCTCTAGGGCTTGATGACATGTGATGTATCGGAGCTGGCATATGTATTACATACGTATGTATACAGCTGTATACGTACGTATGTATACAGCCCCTGACACCGTGCTGAGTTTGAGTTACTATTACAGGATTTTCAGACTGAATACATCAGATTATAGAGGATATACTGTATTTTCTTTCACGACTCAATTATGGATCGTTTTTTATTTGTAACAAAATAATCCTACAAACTGTAGCTATGTTTCTCATTTAAGTTTGCAACTCTGAAATTGGCCCATAGTCATTGTTTCATATCAGATCCAGTCTGGTTGTGTCACAATATAAATAATAGAGTTCCCATATTTAGAGAGTGTTTTTTTTTTCTTCCTTAGGAAGAGGGGAGAGTGATAAAATCATACAACTTGAGGAGAAGATTCAGAGTCTGACTAAAGAACTCCGTGACACGCAGTCTACCTTACAGGGAGTGAATCAAAGAATACAAGAGGATTCACGTTGGTCACAAGGAGTCCACATTGGTGGTCAGAACCCTGCTGATGCAGCCCACCCAGAAATGAGGGAAACCATTAACAGCATTCAGACCAAGCTGGATCTGCTTGACAACATGACACAAGTACATGACAGGACCCTCATCAGTATCAACAACCATCTGGTCAGTAATAGCAATAGTCCAGGCAATGGGCTAGACAGAGGAGGTCAATACAGCACGCTGAAGGATGAGATTCTACGGGAGCTAGAACTTCGCATCACACTTTCCTGCTCTGCCTGCCAGAGCGGAGTGGAGACCATCCAGCAGCAACAACAGGCGGACAGGGAGAGAATCCGTGCCCTGGAAAAGCACATAAGTGTCATGGAGCAGCACCATAGGCAGACGGTGGAGGTCTTGCAGAGGGACCTGGCCCACTCACAGAGCTGCTGCGACTCCATTGTGAACCTGGAGAGGCGGGTTGGCGCACTTGAAAAGAAGGTTAATTCCACTGCAGAATCATATGACATCCTACATGAGCGCATTGAGAAAGAGTTGAAAAGAACCACTGGGAATATAGGACAAGGAAAGGTATCAGAGGAGAAGCTAAACAGCCGTCTGAGAGATTTGGAGCGTCGGCTGAATGGAACGATGAGGAAAGCTGAGCAAAAATGCTCTCACACAGGGAGCAGTATGAAGGAGCTACTGCAAAGAGAAATCAGCAAGATACAGAGCTCTGTCCTTAATCAAAATCATGATCATGGCCTTAGATTTTCTAACATTGAGCTCGACATGAGGGGCGTAAAGGATTCCGTTGATGACCACAAGGTTCGCATAACTCAGCTGGAAAACAAGACGTCTGTCTTTGACAAAAAGTTGACGTCAGCAGTTGTTTTGTGTGCAGATACCTGTGCATCACAGGGCCAACAAAATAAGACTGAGGATACTGTGAAAGCATTGGAATGGAAAGTCATTGCCAACAAAGAAGACATCCAGAGGTTTGACACCAGACTGAAAGATCTCTCTGTGTCTGGTGACTCCATGATGAACCGCATTTCAGACCTAAGCCACAACGTTCAGGAAATCACGGCTCTGATGGGTGAGAATGGTGAGAATTTTAATAAGATCGTCACAGACATGGAGATATTAAAAAGTAACTGCGATGTTTGCAGTTCTGCTTTCAGGGACATAGAGAATGAACTCAGCAACTTGAGAAACACAACCATCAGCACCTTTAAGAAATATCAAGGTGAATTCACCAACTTGCAAAGAAAAGTGAACTCTGGTGAAAGTGCATGCTCACAGGTCTGCTCCAACTTGCAGGAGGAAGTGGGCAAACTTAAAGAGGATGTAGAGAGATGCCAGAACCAATGCCAGATTAGTATGACTGAACGCCAGAAACACATTGAAGGTCAGAAAGTCATAACTAGCACATTGGGAAAAGAACTCCAGTCCATTCAAGGTGAGCTCTCAGGAATCAAGCTGACCTTCAGCTCCATCAATGACACCCTGGAGGGACTAGGTCACACCATTCAGAGACATGGCAGCACTATAACTGACCTGGGTATTTCAAAGAATACAATCTTTTTAAAGATCGACGAGATCCATTCCGGACTGGATGAGCACATAGAGTACACTCAGGAACAGTTCAAGAACATTAGCGACAGTATTCAGAAATTCAGTAGCAATCTGTTGGTGGAGATAGGTGAATGCAGACATGCTGGTGAGGAGCTGGAGAAGAGGCTTTTGAAAATGGAGAATGTTTGTGGCAGACTGGATTCACTTTCAGAGAATTTGCAGCATATAAAGAATATAATAAGCGGACATGTTTCTGGGCTTTGGACCTATGTTAATGGGCTCAATGCTACCATCATTACTCAGGGAGAGGCCATACATAACATTGAGAGTGAACATTTGGAGAATATCCATGGCAAGATGAACAGTCTCAACTCCACACTACTGGATTTTCTGAAAGAATTCCAGACCTTCACTGAGCAGGACTTTATTGGTACGTACCCAGAAATAATAAAAGACAAATTGTGATAATAGTGGCTACGTCATTTGATACATAAACAAAACATTCTGCACTTGAGCTTCAAGAAGCAAAGCACTTTAATTGATAACTGGAAATATAATAATGGCTCCTGCTGTATAATAACTGTATAAATGTAAACTGTATGTGTTACACAATGTAGCCTTGTACCTATGGGAGAAACCTGCGATGAATGAACAATATACAGTGGATATAAAAAATTCTACACACCCCTATACACCCCTGTAAAAATGGCAGGTTTCTGTGATGAAAAAAAATGAAACCAAGATAAATCATGTCAGAACTTTTTCCATCCTCAATGTGAAATTACAATGTATAACAATAAAGTGAAAAACAATCAGAAACATTTTAGGGAAAAAAAAAAAAAAACTTACAATAACTTAGTTGCATAAGTGTGCACACCCCTAAACTAATACTTTGTTGAAGCAACTTTTTATTTTATTACACCACTCAGTCTTCTTGGTTAAGAGTCTATCAGCGTGTCCAATCTGGACTTGGCGATATTTTCTCACTCTTTCTTGCAAAAACATTCGAGATCCGTCAAATTGTAAAGGCATCTCCTGTGCACAGCCCCCTTCAGGTCACCCCATAGAGTTTTAGTTGGATTCAGGTCTGGGCTTTGGCTTGGTCATTCAGAAACACTGATCTTCTTTTGGTTAAGCTGTTCCTTTGTTGATTTGGATGTATGCTTTGGGTCATTGTCGTGCTAAAAGGTGAATTTCCTTTTCATCTTCAGTTTACTAGCAGACACCTGAAGGTTTTGCACTAAAATTGCCCTTTTATGTGTAGCTATTTATGATTCCTTCCACCTTGATAAAAGCCCCCAGTTCTGGCTGAAGAAAAGCAGCCCTAAAGCGTGATGCTGCCACCACCATGCTTCACCGTGGCTGTGGTGTTCTTTTGGTGATGTGCTTTTTTTTTGCACCAAACATACCTTATAGAATTATGGAATTATTAAACCTTTTGGAATTGGTCTCATCAGACCATAACACATTTTGCCACATGGTTTGGGGTGATTTAGTTGAACTTGGATGTTTTTTTGTGAGAAAAGGCTTCCGTCTAGCCACCCTACCCCATAGCCCAGACATGTGAAGAATATGAGAGATTGTTGTCACATGCAGAGAGTAATCAGTACTTGTCAGATATTCCTGCAGCTCCTTTAACGTTGCTGTTGGTTTCTTGGCAGCCTTCCTGGTAAGTTTTTCTCTTTTTTTTTGTCTTGTTCTTTTATAAAGTTTGGAGGGACATCCTGTTCTTGGTGATGTCACTGTGGTGATCCATTTTCTCTATTTGTTGATGATGGCCTTCACAGTGTTCCATGGTACATCTAATGTTTTGAAAGTTCTTTCATACCTCTGTCCTGATCAATTCCTGTCGACACTGAGACCCTGTATAAGCTTCATAAGCTCTTTGCAGGCCAAGAAGATGTGAAGAAAATCCTACAGAAACAGCTGATCTTTATTTGAAGTTAATCAGAATAATTTCATTGATGACAGCTGTATGAAAATTACTTTTGACTGAATGTGATTGGTTCATTCTGAACACATCCCCAATTATAAAAGGATAAATTATGCAACCAGGTTATTGTAACTTTTTTATTTTTTCCTATTTTTCCTTAAAATGTTTCTGATTGTTTTTCACTTAATTTTTATACTTTGTAATTTCACACTGAGCGTGCAAAAACCTCTGACATGATTTATCTTGATTTCATTTTTTTCATGATATAAACCTGCCATTTAAGCAGGGGTGTGTAGACTTTTTTATCCACTGTATACAGTAGGAATGTTAAGAACTTCACAAACAGTAAGTTCACATTAATGAATTACTTTCGCTGTCCTTTACATACATAAACCTGATAAAAATGAAATGATATTGTATTGTGAAGCTACTTAAGTTCGAGTAATATCAGTATGTAACAAGACTTTTAGTTTAAAGTTGGAGGAACCGTGTGATGGGCTGCACGTCCACAACCCTGACAAGGATTAAATAGTTACTTAAAATGAACATATGAACAAACAAATTAACCAGGATAGAGCATCTCTTACAACCCTATTGACATACTAGTATTCCAAACTGAAGGGAAGATTCATACCCTAGACCAAGAGTCAGATGTTTTGTCTCGCTGTTAAAAATGACTCTTGTTAAACAACTATATTAAAACAGACGCAAATCCTATACAGTCTCAAATCAAGCTTTAAAAAATGACATTAATATTGTACTTAAACCTGTTACAGTTTTAGATATACAGAGAATGTAATAGAATTAAAGAATTTGTAATAGAAAAGTTGTTTGCCTGTTTTATTCCAGGACCTCCTGGACCACAAGGAGAGAGAGGTCACCAAGGTTTACCAGGTCCAATAGGGCCACCAGGCAGACAAGGTCCCCAGGGCATACCAGGGAATGAAGGACCAATTGGTGAGCCAGGTACAAAAAAAAACTCTGATTAAACCAGAAATGACTCTCTGACTGTTTTATTTACAAGCTGTAATTACTTAAATCATTAAATGTCTTTGTTTTGCTTTGCAGGACCAAGAGGTGAAGAAGGTTAGTGTTTTAATCTTTTTGAGTCATTATCCTGCTCAGACACACAGACAAAGTTCATAATGAAAACTTAGAAAGAACAAAGAAATGCTCTTAAAGACACAAGTAAGACTTCACTGCCTCACAGTGCAAAGCAGGAAGTAGAAATATGTTGGTTAACAAGCAGATGGATTGGAAATGGGTCATAGTACTCAGGGGAGGCTAAATACACTGTCAGGGACACTGGCATGACAATCGACTTCATAACGAGTGGGCCATTTTCACCCAACAGGTCCTCCAGGAGAGGATGCAAAAGTGCCTCGGCTGTCCTTTTCAGCAGCATTTACACAACCACAGGTTGGTGCAGGCACCATTGTCTTCAACAAGGTCTTTGTCAACGAAGGGATGTCTTACAGCCCACGCACAGGTATGTGGGCATGTTGTCCAAATCATTGTCTGGCAAATAACAACCATCAACCATTTGATTTTAAATAGGCTGATTTTTTTTTTTTTTTTTGCTAACTGTAACTGATTAAATGAGGCCATTTATTAATGATAGTTGTGGATATTTTAACAGGCATATTCACAGCACCGGTGAGTGGACGTTATTTCTTCAGCGCGGTCCTGACTGGTCAGAAGAACATGAAGATAGAGGCAGTGTTGTCGAAGTCTAACTACGGCATTGCGCGTGGAGACTCGACCGGATACCAGCCAGAGGGTTTGGAGAAACCTATGGCTGAAACAAGAAATTCTCCAGGATCTCTGGTCATTTTCAACATCATACTTCCCCTAGAGGTGGGAGACACTGTGTGCATTGACCTGGTCACAGGGAAGCTGGCTGATTCCGTCGAACCGCTTACCATGTTCAGCGGGATGCTGCTGTATGAGAATGCGGATGCTGTGTTATAAGAGTGAGATGTTATACTTAGAAAAGGAAAAAACGGAGATGTGCAGACTTGACGTTGAAGTACTTTAGAAAAGTAAATTACATTGCTGAGAGGCAGCAACACTGTTGGGTGACACATTATGCATTATTTGTTATATTCAGGTTTGTTGTGCCACCTGTTAATATTTGGTGTAGGAGAGTGCTTTTCTTTTTCAGAAAGGATTTTGACTCTGTCATTTCTATTTCAGAAACATGTATCACAGTGTTAATAAGGGCTTTACACAAAAAGACGTTTGTACTGTATCAGTGGCTTATTCTTCAAATTTTAACCAGGAAGCTCTCTTTTCCTGAGACTCAACATCCAGAATTTATTGTGGGATCTGTGCAACACCCACAAACCACTGCTTTTTTTTTTTTTTTTTTAATGTTTTTAGACATGCAAGTTGGAGTTCAAAATGAATTAGCAAAGGAGAGAGAATGTCAGAAGCTATGAGAAAGCATGCTTTTGTAAACCACAGAATGTCAGGGTGCTGCTGTTGGTTTCGTTACTGCTTTTAACTGTTGCCTCAACAATGAATTTTTTCGAAAATACATAGCTCACATATATTGCAGCTTTGAAGTTCACATTGTTTTCATGAGTTCATGAGAGGAACATAAGGAACATCTTGTTGATCTGAGACCAGTGGCAACCTTAATGCAAGGGATTTGACTTTTCACCATGACTGTTGTGAGAACAAACACTGACCTCTTTAACTAAATTAATCCAAAAGAGGGGAAAAAAAAAAAAGGAAACAGAGCCAGACCCTGTAAAGCTACTGGACTTGTTTCATTAAACAGTAATTTTTCAAGGACATTGCTGGTTCCTTTATTTGACCTTTGAACTTAGATCATCAATTCGAATCACTATGTATGTGCCACATATATGTTGTTATATACTCGAAATGCCCATTGTTTCTATACAGTATTATTTTGCATCAAATACAGTCTAAGCAATTATTTTGTCATCCAAATAGTCTGAAGATGATCTTTTTTTTTTTTTTTTTTTTTGCTTTTTTCTGAATGTTACCATTTCTAACTTTTTAACATTTTGGAAAAATACACCTTTATAGACATTTATTGTTTTGTGTGTTTGTGCGTGTGTGTGTGTGTACGTTTTTTAATAAAAATAAAGATAATGATTATCACATTTTTTGCATGTAAAGTTTTGGATGCTGTAATAATATAGATGCAGTAATATTATGGTGAAGGACAGTAGGCTAATTTGCTAATGACGGGTTATACACAGTAGATCAGTGGTTCTTTGCGTGGGTTCTGGGGACCCCAGGGTTCCATGAAGGAGAACCAGGGGGTGCGTGAATTTTTTATTTTTTTACTTTTGTTACAGTGATGGAAATACAATCCACCATAATCACAGGTACTATATTAAATATTGAGTTGTATTTATTAGCCTATTTGACTGCTCACTTGAATTGAATGGTTTTAATCCAAACCTCAATAATTCAAAAACAATTAAATAATGTCAGCTTGGCCCGATAGTGTGTCTGTCTTTGGAAAAATCAGGTATAAAAAAAAAGCTCCATGGCTCCGATAAATAAATACTACTGTACACATTTGAGTCAAATTATTAGACAAATATTTGAGAAAATAAATCTGTGCTGAAGGGGTCTGTGAAATTCATTTTCTAGTAAAAGGGGTCCCTGGCTACAAAAAGTTGGGGAACCGCTGATATAGACAGTACGTTAATGTGGGCTGTGTTTAGTGCTGGGGACCTCTTGTGTCAAAAGCTGAAGTTTGCAGCATGAACTACAGGTTTCAAGACACTCACTCAGTTCATGAGCTGGAACTTTCTTCCCTCTATATCATGTAAGTGGTCACTTGCAGGCTGCAGGATCCAACGCAATGTATGAAGATGTAGAAAAGGATGCAGTTGAAATTTTCTTGTGCAACTTGCCCAGTCAGGTTCCTTCCTGCTTTACATGTGTAATTAGATTACTAATTATCTCAGGTAAAGTAATGATGATTCCTATAATCAGCGTTGTCTCATGTTTAATGTTTAATTTAATTAATGTTGGGAAAATGCTGCAACACGAAGCCACTTGTTGACATGGCCATTACGATCAAGAAGCAACAGGAATTCTCCCAAGGGAACGCGAGGAGGACAAAGTGGACTATGAGATGTTCAAAAAGTACTTCAGTGCCCGTTTTGTTCTGCTGTGATATTTCCACCAGGAATTAGTGATTGCTCCAATTTCTCTAATGCTTTTTAACAATCCCATTTTATTACCGAGATTGTTTTAAACGTCACTTTGATATTCGTTTTAAAATATGAAATGCAAAGCAAAATGTACGCTGTTACATCCATCTTTTACTTGCACTCTAATCTGGCATTAGTGAACAAAACTTAATTATGCAGCTTCTTTTGTGAGAGATGCTATTAGTTACTCACCACCTCGAGGATATATTACAACGTAAGCTGATATTAGCTTCAGCCCAGTAAAGAGATCTTGCAAACGTGCTGGAATTATACCTGGGATGGGCACTTGAAGATGGTGAGGATCCCATAGCATCATCTTTCACTTGCAAATTCGTAGAAATTAGCATGAGTCGTTCATTTTTAGTATGAAAAGTTATAGAATAAATAAAAGAATGTTAGCCTTGCTTTAGAGAAGACTCAACATTAGCTGGCTTATTAGGATTTCAATAAGATTTTGCGTCATGCAACAGTTTCTGTGTTGATTTGGACATATGATTAGTGTCCTTCTTTACTGAAAGCCTCATTTATTGCCAAGTGTTAGGAACCTGCAGGCAGTGGAAGATCAGTGTTTGGTAAAATAAACCAAATCCTGGTACTTAACAGAATTCATGGTGGCTTCAGTCTTCACAAAAGGTCCTGGACCATTATGTCCAAAACAGTTTTATTAAGATATTAAACCCCTGATGCAACTAACAGTAATTATACTGCAATTTTTTCAAATGCAAAGTTACATACTATTCTGAGAATACTCAAAACTTGCATGTTAATCTGAATTTTAAAAATTTCATGTAGTTTTCCAGTTGAGGTTTTAAGTTTCTATTCAGTTTGAAGTGGTGGATAATCCGATTAATAACTCAGTAGAAGGAAAAGTAATTGTCAAGTAAATGTTTGAATCTGACAACTTTCATAAGTGTGTATATGGTGCCCTGTGATGGACTGGCATCCCATGCAGATGTGTTCCCAGGATAGGCGCCGAGCTCACTGTGACCTCGACCAGGATAAAGTGGTTACTGAAGATGAATGAATAAACATTCAGAATTGGAAACGTTGCCTATTGTGCCATGGTTCCTTAGAGCAAATCTATACCTTTATTCTTATTTGTAGAGAGATAATGAATGCCTGTTGGTACAACTATGCAACCAGTACAATTCATTTTATCCAAAAAAGGTGGGAATAGAATAGAATAGAATAGGTTTTTATTGTCACTGTTTTGAACAATGAAAGACTGTTTAGCAGCTCACAAGGTTTTGGCATAATAGACAAATACAAAAAAAAAAAAAAAAAGACAAGAAGAGAGGTATTCCAAAAGGTAATATATACAGTGGTTAGTGCAAAATATTGTAGTGTACACTGGAGCAAATTAAACAAGAACAGCAGGTGAGGTGTTTACAGATTAGTGCAAATATGCAGTGTGGTGTGTGTGTGTGTATTATTGCACTTGTAGATCTGAGACATTGGTTTATTGTTCGATAATGCTTGGGAGCAGAAGGAGGGAAGGAGGAGGATTTATGCATTTGACTGCCTGTGGGAAGAAACTGTTCTTTAATCTGTTAGTCCTCGTTTTGATTGTTCTGTATCTCTTCCCAGAGGGCAGAGGGGAAAACAGGTGATGTCCAGGGTGAGTGGGGTCCATTATGATACAACTGGCTTTCTTTCTGAGCTGGCCGGTGTAGATGTCTTTGAGGGGAGGTAGTGTTGTGCCAATGATGCGCTCTGCCACCCTCACCACCCGCTGCAGGTCATTTTTATTCTCTTCTGTGCGGCTGCTGAACCACACTGTGATGCAGTAGGTCAGAAGGCTCTCTACTGTTGACCGATAGAAACTGGTCAGCAGGTGATGTGGGAGGTTTGCCTGTTTCAGTTTCCTGAGGAAGTACAGTCTTGATGGGAGATGTGTGCGGACCAGGTGAGGTCGGCTGAGATATGCACGCCAAGGAACTTAAAGCTCTCTACCCTCTCGACCTCCTTACCCTGTATGCAGAGGGCAGAGTGCTCAGTACGCTCTAATCTTCTGAAATCAATCATACGTTCCTTGGTTTTGGAGATGTTCAAGTCCAGATTATTGAGGGAACGCCATTTTGTCAGATGCTGAACCTCCTCCTTGTAGGCTGTTTCATTATTATCTGTAATCAGCCCCACTATGGTGGTAGGGGAATGTGGTAGTAGTGTTTTTTTTTTTTTTCCCAATTAGCAAAGGGCGGCTTGGCTCAGAAAGTTTGGGAACCACTGCCTTAGAGCTACAGAATGTAAGTTTTTTTTGTTTTGTTTTTTTTAAATTTGTTCAAATTCAAGCCCAGGGATTGACATTATGTTCATTCTGAGATGTTTTTCTGCTCACCACGGTTGTACAGAGTGGTTATCTGAGTTACTGTAGCTTTCCTGAGCCACTGAGATCACATTTGCCCCATTTGGTTGTTTGATACGCTTACAGACTTGTACAAAAACACGGCTCTTGATTCCATGGGGATTTTAGGAGGTAAGACTTCAGTACTTAATTGGTAGTTATGATAGAAGAGCCATGCTTAGCTCGTAGCTCTGCAGGAGAGTGACCAGCCTTAAGAAGAGGGGTCACTGATACTGGTAACACTTTCCAATAACAGTACATGAATAATCATGCACTAATACCTGAATTAATACTTAAAGATGAACTAATGATGAGTTAAGGCATGTACTAATACTAATACTAGTATTGAAGAGCTAACCTTAACTACAACATGAGTCTTATGAATTCATGTGTGAATAATTACCACCTTAAGTACATGTTAGTACATGTTTGTTAGTTACTGGATTAATTAACATGTAGGGGTAAACTAACTCAAACATGCTCTATAAGCAGGAATATGAATTAGACCTGCATAATTGAAAACTGCTTATATAATTTGCCTTATGCAGCTGTGTGTACACAGACATCACTGGATGGCGCTATTACAGCACTGCTGTAATATTATACAGTGTTTTTTTTTTATTTTTCTCCCCTGACACCTTATTTTCTCCGCACTGTAGCTTTAACTCATGACAGGAGGAAAGAGGTGAGAGCTGAAACTGGACCGGAAGCTGCACTTCCCAGTTAGCTCAGACTTAAGGAGCGCTCGTGCGCTCTTGTTGCCATAGAGACGGGCTGGCACTAAAAGAAACAATGAGTTAGGAAAAGTGTGTGTCAGTGTGTGTGTGTTCCTCAGAGCTGCTCTCACTGAGAAAGCACACTGCAGCTGCTGCTCTTTCCCACTTCCAGTTAAAGGTAGGAAATATGATGTTATAGATGTGCAATAAAAATATCCCACATATGAGACTTAGAGATATCTTCAGCAGGTGTAGCCAGAAGGACACATGTCCTCACCAAAGTCTCAGCAATGGAGCATGGCTGCTGATAGAAATGACTGTAACCACAAGTGGGTTAGTTTGAAGAAGCTGTTTTGACCTCTTTCAGTTTTTTTTTTTATTATTAATTTGTTTTAGTATTGTCCTCCTACTACTCTGTATACAGTCAGTGTACAGGCTTAAAATCAGAATACTGAACATTTCTACTTATAAGCTCATTATCTCACACAGCAAAAGCTTCGTGTTCAAATCACATTTGTTGTGTAGATTGGAGACTGTCAAATAGTTTGCAGCTAGGGAAATAAAAAAAAAAATAGCCTACTATCCAGCATGTTTATCTATTTTATTAGTCTGAATTTTCTCTGAAACTTTCCCCCACAGTGTCAGAACAATGTTTGTATGTCAGTAAAGAAAGGAGCAGATTATATAAGAGACATTTTTCAGACAAAAAAGCATAATGAAGGCTGCTGGGTTTCGCTGCAAAAAATAAGAAGCGAGTCGACAGTCAAAGTCTCCAGAAGAACTGTGGCTGCTTCTGCAAGATGCTCAGTAACACTTATGTTTACTTATAAAAGTGCACTAATTGTACCTGAGACTACTATTTTTTTTTTAAGCAACAGGCTGTGACACCAAATATTGACTTTGTTTCATTTATCACTGTTTACTGCTCTTTATAGTATTTTTTTTTAAATGTAGAAACATTTAGTTTCATTATTTTCGAAGGCGTCTTTGCTCTACAGTATTTATTTGCATGTGCTTAAGACTTTTGCACAGTACTGTATATATATGTATATATAGACTGTGTAAATATAGGGTGTTTGTGTGTGTGTTTAGACACACACACACACACACACACACACAAACACATGAAAAATGAGGTTTAGACATTTGTACAAAACTGCCTTGTATAAAGACTGCAAGAAAAGTTTCTACAGGCTGTGTGTGTGTGTGTGTTTAGATAAACAACATTAGAATATGTCACGCTTCTTTAGTAAGCAGATTTGGTTTCGTTACTTAACATGAGTGATTTTCACTGTTGCATATGCATGCGAATAAATTTCATACAAGCGTGTGAGATAAAACGTGAATAATGTCCCACATGGCCCCACATAATTATGTGAGAAAACTCACAATCTGAAATAAAAGCACATGTAGAAAGTGCATTGCAAGTGAAGTTTAAAATGTCTGAAAAAAAAAGAAACACGTGCATGTATGAGGATAGCAGCTGATAGTGATCTCCGCATCCTGTAAATAAAAATAATAAAATAATTCTAAATTAGCCCGTGACTACATCTGATACCACATAGTATGTGAGAATATTCGCCTACTGCCACTACATGTCACTATCTGTCTTCTTATCATAGAAGGCATATTTAGCAGAGCAGTATGCGTTTTTGGACATGGTCTTCATCATCATGTATGTTTATTATTTGCAGGGTCCCACATGAGCTCGGTAGCCACGTGTCGCCTGCACGAGCTGCAGATTTACCGGCTGCTGCAGTGCGTGCGTGCGCGAGACACCGTGCAGGTCGAGAAGCTGTTGCGTGCGGGCGTTCATGACCTTGTCAACATCACGGAGCCGCACGAGGGCAAAGGCGTCCTGCACGTGGCCGCGGTGGCCAACGACACCGACATGATCGAATTTCTGACGCTTCATGGCGCCCGTCCTGATGTCCAGGACAACCGAGGATGCACGCCGGTGATGCTGGCAGCTGAACTCGGACATGACGGCGTGGTGGCTCTGCTGGCCGAGAAGCACGCAGATATGAAGCTGACAGACACAGAAGGGAAAGGTGGGTGAAAGAAAGACATAGTAGAAAGGAAAATGTAGCTTTAGGGAGAAAACATCCCCTGCTGAACTTTGTAGATGCTCTTGAGTTTCTCCACGTTGTGGAAAGGCTCTATAGCCCTGGTTTTGGAGTACCCCCATGTGTCAAATGATATAGGCTTACTACTTTACTATAGTTTACTTTACTAATAGTATACTTTACTATACTATTTATTTTATTGAACAAATATTTATCACTCAAATACCACTTACAGGAGTTCAAATGTAACAACAGACAACAATCCATGATCAATTCAGACACATCTGGCTAAAGGCATTCATTATTAAGCTCAGGTGCTTCCTGTTTGCTTTAATTGTCTTGAGATGTCTCTAGACATCCACCCATCTCTAGAGTCCACCCGTGGCAAATTCAGCTGATTGGACATGATTTAGAAAGCCTGTGTGTATGAGGTCCTACAATTCGCAGTGCACGTCAGACAAAAACCATGCCATGAAGCCCAACGAACTCTCCGTAGACTTCTGTGATTTGCAAATTGTGGGCAATGCAGTGAAACCATTTCGAAAGCTCTGAATGAGCACAGTGGGATACATCATTGTGAAATGACAAAATTTTGGAACCACCAGGTCTCTTCCTAGAGCTGGCCATCCAGCCAAACGTAGTAACCAGGCTAAAAAGGACTTGGTCACGGAGGTGACCAAGAACACAGTGGCAGTTCTAGCAGAGCTTCAGAAGTCCTCTGCAGAGATGGGAGAACCTGCTGGAAGGGCAACAGTCTCAGAAATACTCTATCAATCAGACCTTTATGGTATGGAGTAGCTAGACAGAATCCACTCATGAGTAAAAGGCATATGGCAGGCACTTAAAGGATTCTGAGAGCAAAAGGGAAAAGATTCTCTGGTCTAATGAGACAAAAAACTTAAATCTTTGGGCCGAACTATAAATGCTACTTCTGTTGAAAACCAGGTTCTGCTCATCTGCTCATGGGTAATACCATCCCTACGGTGAAGCATGGTGGTGGCAGCATCACGCTATGGGGGTGCTTCTCAGCAGCAGGGACAGGGAGACAGGTCAGAATTGAGAGAGGGATGAATGCAGCCAAATACAGAGAGGTCCTTGGAGGAAATCTACTCCAGAGTGCACATGACCATGTAAAGTACTGGGGCGAAGGTTCACCTTTCAGCATGACGCCAGGACAACGCTGGAGTGGCTTTGAAACAAATCTCTGAATGTCCTTGTGTGGGGCAGTTTTGCTCCCGTGGCTGCCGAAGGGTCTGAATAAAGGGTCTGAATGTTATCTAAATAAGAGATTTCAGTTTTTGATTTCTAATAAATTTGCAAAAAATTCTAAAAATCTTGTTTTCACTTTTTAGTCTTTCACTTTTTAAATTGAATTTATAATACAAAACATTGTGCAAAAAGTGAATGGGTCTGAGTACCTTCCAAAGCCACTGTAAATATAGCTATATAACTTATTTTAGATTTCGATATGATATTGATGCTTCCTGTAGTGCCCTAAAGCAAGCCTCTACAATGCTATATTTATCGCATTTTCCAGCTCCACTACTTGAGTTGCACAAGTGCTGCTACAAGTGGTAAAGTACATGGAGTATCTAGATGACCATTTGATGCACTGCTCTCTCTCTCTCACTGCTAATATATTGATGAATTTTCAAGCACACTTCACAATACAGCAACTCCACATGCTAAGTGACATTCCAGCACTCTTATTAATTCATGATTGTAAGTTAACAATCGGCAGGCCATCTCTGGAGATCAAACACAGCAGAGTGCAGAATCCTCCATTTTGTGTGTCTTTCTAAGTACAGATCAGAGTAGGGCCAGTTAAGTCTTGTTTATGATGTGATCTGCCGCTGTCTGCTCTCCTAGGAGTGCTATTCTACTGCCTCTGTCCCACCAAAAGACACGCACGCTGCCTGCAGGTGGCGCTGAACAACGCGGCAGACGTAAACAACGTGTCACACGCCGGCATGCCGCTCTTCCTGCAGGCTTGCGAGAACGCTCGGGAATGTGAGGGCATGTGTCTCAGCCTGTTGGAGACGGGGGCTGACCCCAATTCTGTCAGTCAGGTAAGGTGTGCTGAGGAGTGCGTCATGTGTGTGCCAAATGTGAGTAAGCAAAAAGGCAAAGAGATGGTGTGTGTGTGTGTGTGTATTTGAGCTTCTTATGATCTAACAGACACCTGTTAGAGTCAGAGTGCAATTTATACGTTTGCGTAAATTATTCATTTACTGTGCAATGCAGCATTTCAGTTTAAGGATAACAGATCAATCAGTTCTGCAAAATGACGAGATCTTGATAACAGAATTTTACCCCGCCAAGCAAACTGCATGCAGACACGAAAACAGCTGAATTATTCAAACAATTAGAAAAAACTATTCTCTTCCAAAAACATCTGTGGAAAAATGATGGAAAACCCTAAAAATAATGGACATACTTAAACTGCCAGTCATACATTTCAGTCTCCAGGTACTTTATTGTTGCCTTTGACCATTTTCTATTTATTCTGCATATAAATATGTGCTTTCACATACAGTGAAAAAGTAGATTTCTTCTATTTTTGCATATTTGTCACACTCAGATATTCAAACAAAATTTAGTATAAGGCAATGACAACCTGAGTAAACACAGACTAAGGTTTTAAAATGATAACTTCATTTACTGAAGGAAAAAGGTTTTACAGCATCCACTGACCCTGTGTGAAAAAGAATGGCTCCTCTTAGTTACTCATTCAAACAATTAACCAGATTTAATTGAGAATTGGGTTCAATTAGACTTACACATCCAGGCTTGATTATTGCCAGTCCAGCTGAATCTAAAAATCACTTAAATAGAACCAGCAATGTGGAGAAGACTAAAAGGTCTCAAAAGGTTAAAAGTCTGGAAAAGGTTACAAAGCCATTTATTTCTAAGGCTCTGGGACTCCAACGAAGTACAGTGAGAGCCATTATCTCCATATGGAGGAAACTTGGAACAGTGGTGAATCTTTCGAGAAGTGGCCGGCCTACCAAAATTCCTCGCGAACGCATCCAGGATGTCACAAAAGAACCCAGACGAACATCTGAGGAACCGCAGGCCTCGCTTGACTTGATGATATTCATGGCATAGCTGCAAGGCTAAAACAACTGCAAACCAAGAGGAACATAAAGGCTCATTTCATATTTGCCTAAAAACACCTTGCCTTTTCAGATAATGTTCTGTGCAGTTGAAAGTGAAACTTTTTGGATGACATGGGTCCAGTTACATCTGGCATAAAGATAACACAGCAGTCCACAATAATGAGCATGACACCCACTACATGGTGGTGGTAGTGTGATGGTGCAGAGATGCTTTGCTGCGTCAGAGCCTGGGTAACTTGCCATAATTGATGGAACCATGAATTCTGCTCTCTACCAAAAAAATCCTGAAGGAGAATTTCTGGTCATTAGTTTGTGATCTGAAGCTCAAGCACAATTGGGGGATATGCAGCAAGACAACAGTCTGAAGCACAAGAGCAAGTCCACCTCTGAATGGCTCAAAGGAAACAGGGCCATCATAAAAAAAAGTTTTAAAAATGTGGATAAACGAAGGCTTGCAGGAATTGAACACATGAGCATACAAAACACAGGAATGCGAGGAAAGCAATGAAGATACAAAGATTGTAGTTTTAGAATTGCACTTTTTTGTTTGATTTTTGTGGTTAAAAAATAAAACATCATGTCCATAGCAACAAAGCTCTGGAAGCTCTTCCTACAAAATCAAAAATCAAACTTTCTGGCCAAGAACACCACTGGCATGTTTTTTAAAAAGAGGACTGCTTCATGAATTCCCTTGAGTACCAAATCCTGGCTGCCTTTGAAACAAGGCTAACACTTAGAAGATCTAGATAATGAACCCAAACATTCAGTATTTTACAGTACGGCCGAAAGTATGTGGACACCTGACCATCACACTCATATGTGCTTGCTGAACATCCCATTCCAGATTTACTCCATCTTTGCTGTTATAATAACATCCACTCTTCTGGGAAGGCTTTCCAGTAGATTTGAAGCGTGGCTGTATTGAATAAATACGAGCATGAGTCAAATGAAAAGATTAAAAGTGCGACAAATTAGAATTGAATCAAATCTTTCCTAGAGGAAACCAGACCATCGTTACGTGAAAAACTGGTGTTGAACAAAGTGGAGATTATTTAGAAAAATGATACTTTTTTGTGACACCTGTTTGCAATAAATGATGCAAAATTTTAAAAAAAGAGTTAGATAAGTTAAAAAAAAAGAACTAGCCTAACATTAGCTGGTTAACTACTGTGATAAAACTAACTAGCTTCTTAATAGCATTAATAATAACAAAGAATGTCATACTGTAAAACCTAACAGTGGAAATGACTAAATAGAATGAATAATTACCACTCAAATGTGTTAAGATGTCATATTTACTTAATCTGAATTATATGAACTCAGTAACTGAACAATGAGAAGAAGTCTGATTGAATTACTTTATTTAGGAGTGAAATTTTAAGTAACAGCAATGGCTCACGCGGCTCAAGCTTAATTACTCAAATAATATTAGTTTAAAATTAGACCAAATCCTAAGATCTGATTGCAAATTCATATTAAAGAAAAGAATATTATCTATCTAAGAATATCTTACTTTGCAACATATGATCTCATGTAAAGACATCCTCAACTAGTCAATAATCAATTATTGCACCTGTTACCTAGAAACCGACGACCCACGTGGAGCTGTTACACATAAACTGACCACTACAAATGTAGTCCACTATAAATGATGTAAAAGCCACTATTTCAAGTCACGTAGTGCTCTATGCGTATTCGTATACACACAGCTTATTGTAAAAATAACCATAAAACCACCAGAGTTGCTAATAAACCTTTTGTTACTGGCTCACATAATTTCAATTAGTATGCCATTACAAGCATTTCAATTATATAGCGCCTATTTTCACCATGAACAATATAAATGAATGTAACTCCATTATGCTAGCTGATGCTAGTAAACAAAATCATATTATGGTACATCATCAGCTATCAGGCAACGGCTAACAGGAGACAGTAAACTATAGAGAAACAGATGTTAAGGTATATCCTAAAGATAAGACTTTTAGGTGAACCGGGCAAGTTCTGTAATTCCCTACTCCTATCTGGAGTTAAGACAAGTTAAGTCATGAATTTAAGAATTGTTATTCTGTATTCCTGTTATACTAAACGGCATGATTACTAAAAGGTACGATTTCAGAGTTTCTGTAATGTGGCCCCAGTTCTGATGCCACTGAATATGTTTAACTTCCACCGTGAAGCAGAAGATTTAGTCTGCGATCAAACAAATCCAAGCTCAGGATATATTGTACTGTTACACAAAGAGAACATTTTGTATTAGACACCATACCAGATGAGTGTATGAGGTTCATCCGCTCTGACGCGTTGCATGAAATACAGTGTTGTCAGACTGTGCTGACAGCATGTACCTGTCGAAATTCCTGTCAGCTGCAACATGATATGAGGAGACAGAAGCCAAATGTACTTTGATAGCAGGTGTGTGATGAGAGTCTCTTCATGTTTGCACTTGCAGGTGACAGGTCGCACTGCTCTAATGGAGGCGGTGAGAGCGGGAGCAGTGGGGCTGGTGAGAGCCATCCTTAAAAGAGGGGCAAATGTCAACATGCTGGACAACAAGAGGTTCAGCGCAGTTCACTTCGCTGCTGAAGGAGGCTACTTGGAGGTGACTACAAAACATCTTTCATAATTCAAAGTCACATTTAAACACTCAAGTCAAGCTAGCTGATTCTAAAGATCTGTGTAGAATGGTTGTGTGTATGTGTGTTAGAGGAAGCAATATACCGTCTAAAACCCAGTGAAACAAATGAGCACCATTTGCATCATGCTAACTGTCTATTTTTATATCCTTTGTTCATTATTAGCAATCTTAGCAATCTTTCAACTTCACTTGGTTCCTCTGCAGATCCTTCAGGTGTTATCTGCATATGTAGCGGATATGGGAGTAATGACAGCAGAAGGAAACACGGCTCTGCACTATGCTGCCCGACGGGGTTTTGCTGACTGCTGCAGATTTTTGGCACAGCGAGGTAATGATTACAAAGAAACAGTCTTCTAATTTTGGGCTTTTTTTGAGAATTAAAGTAAAAGCAATGTTCAAAGGGTGGCGTTCGGTAGGAGTTTTTTTTTTCTCCTGAATGTGTCACAAATGGCAGACAGAAGGAAACAGGTGCAGGTTCAGTCTTTATTGTAATCAACTAAAGTAAACAACCCAAAGGAGCTAGGCAATTCTCAAAACTATACACAGGCAATAGTTTAGGTGATCACACAGCAGGCATGAATTGCAACAGGCAAGGTGAACAAAACAGCTAGACATAATAGGCCATGCAGATGGCTCAGAAATGTCACAGGCAAAATGTTTTGCAGTGATTTACTGAATGCCTGGATTATTTAATGAGTGTGTGCAATTGAAAACTGCTGAGTCTCATTAGAAGTCTGTAGATTGGGACCATGGATAATGGGACCGTACTCCTTTGCCTTTTTTGGACCCATTTATCTATGTGAATGGTCATGGTGTTCCATGGAAACAGATGGAGTTTGGTCATACTGGAAGAGTGAACTGTATGGCTGAGTGGCGTGTAGAATTCTGGGTGTACTAGGCCCACAGGAGGAAATGTGTCCACCCCTCTCCTTTTCCAATATCTCAGTTCATTCTCTCAACTTGACCAGAACTTAAACTGACTCCCATCTTTTCAATGAACATTCACCATACGTGATGTGAAATGGGGTCACCTGTGTCTTCGGTGAGGCCAAAGTACCACAAACGATACTGAAAGAAGAATACACCAGTTTTAAATAGTAGTGTGTAAAGAGAAAGGAACGAGTCTAGGGGATTTTGTAAAATCTCTAAAGTGGTTGTCGTTCCTTGGGAGGACAGTGACAAGGCCTATAGCAATGTGAGACCATGGTTGCTGAAGGATTGAAAAAGCCAATAATTTGCCAGCAGGAAGGGTGTTATGGACTTTAGCTTAGGCACAAGACAAGACATTAAGGGGTTAAACTTATGTATGTTAAATATATATTATGCATGTTTATTGATTTAGCGTATAAAAAGATATGTGTTTAGGTGATAAGGGCATCAAGGAAACAAATGTGTCATGCTAAATGCTTGGTTTTAAGGCCAGATCAGTTTTCTAAATATTTTTTTCATTTAAAAAAAATGCAGTACAATGGAAGGCTTCCACACATTGAAAGCAGGAGTACAGGAGTCTTGATTAGAGTTTATAGTTCAAGGTAACTGTGGATAGGTTTTGCTTTGAGTGTCATATAATGTGAGAACTGGCTGAGGATCATGGGAGTTGAGTTCATGGCAAGTGCAAATGTGACACTCTGCTACAACACTGCTTTTTTTACAGCTCACATCTGTCTTAACTGATATAAGGTTTGATTATTGTGTAATTGATATTATATTAAGTGTGTTAGGGCAGACCTGCTGGACTGAGAGTGAAGAACATTAATGTGGGTCCTTACAGTAATTACAGTCGTGTGCGTGAGCAGCGTACTACAATGCAGAGTGCCAGCAACGTTGTTACTATATCCTGTCTAGTATCTGAACCTAATTTTGAAAAAGTTTTACACCTGACATGTTTTTTCATAATAATTTCAGGATGCAATCCCAAACAGAAAAATATGGAAGGCCTGTTACCTCGTCAAATTGCTAAGGACTTGGATCACAAAGCCTCAGTGAAAGAGCTTAAGAAGGCTGAGCGTTTGAATGGGAAGCTTTTAAAGAACTACACTAATGAATCATGGGCACTGACCCTTTATGATTGGTCTCATGAAAATGAAGCTGAATTGCGAAAGGCCTTCAAATTGGCTTCACATGGAATTACCAACTTAGAGGTGGTGTCTTTCGAATGTTTTGTCTCTGTTCTCCAGAACTTCCAGGCACCGATAAATGACGAACATATCCGGAAAATACTGCTTGCTCATGATAAGCGTAGGCAAGGTTTAATTAACATCAACGACTTTTTCAAAGGTCTCAGATATCTGCCCAGGACTCTCGTTATGACCTCCTATGAGCTAAAGAAGACAAAGAAAAGGGCTGGCAAGTCAGGGAAGAGCAAGAAGAAAAGCAAGTTGAACCTTCCCATGCCAATTTGCATCGTCCCACCAGAAAATGTTTACCGTCGAGATGACGGTGGGCCACCACATTTCATGATTGAGAAGTACCAGCTTGTTACAGACACAAACCGATTTGATCAGGACCATCCACCCAGGCACCCAATAGAGGATGACTCAGCCTGGTATACAGATGGACCAGAAAAGATATACATAAACATAAACGACTGCGTTAAGGCTGGAGACACTGAGTCCCTGAAGATGGCCTTTAGTCAGAAGGTCCCAGTTGATGTGAAGGATCGCTTTTACAAGACACCACTCATGACCGCTTGTGCAAGTGGGAATTATGAAGTGGCCAAGTTTCTTCTTAATCTTGGGTAAGGTTGTCCAATGATATGTATTTTATGATATTTATGTACACATAACAACTAACTTTCATGCCTTTGATTAGAATAAGCGCTTGAATATTTCTCACCTTTTCTATTTAACATTGTAGATATATTTTATATAGAAATTTATATTTATACATATTTGGGCTGGGCTGTCAAATGATTAAAATAATCAATCACAATTAGTCACATCTCTATCTATCTATCTATCTATCTATCTATCTATCTATCTGGTCAAATAAATTAAAGAAAGTCTTAAAGTATGCAAGTATTCCTAAATACACTGTGAAAATTGGAGGCATTCAAACTAAAGGGCAGCCACGATTATATTCCTTGCATTTGTGCTGACCTTCTGTTCAATTGCTACATTCATGAAATCTTCTGTTTTCATTATGGTCAGACCATGTGAATGCTGTTTCCAGTTGCTGATTTCACCATTCACAGCAAGTTCTGCTACATGTGCAACTAGCCTAGACTACACTATGGACTACAGGTTCAAAGGTTCAGATTTTAAAAAAAAACTGAATTTAATGGCATCATAAAAATAATGGAGTACAATTCAAATTTGCATTAACCTATTATCAGTGCATTAGTTTTGACAGCCCTAATTCATATACTGTACACTATTGTTGTTTAGATAGCAGTTAATGCAGTGTAAGTCTATGTGCAGGGCTGATGCGAATGCATGTGATCAGTTCTGCTGGACTCCATTACACCACGCCTGCCATGCTGGACAACTTGACATCATTAAACTGTTAGTGGAGGCAGGGGCTGCAGTGAACAAGCCCACTTTCAGTGGAGCCACACCCCTAATGAGGGCCATTGAGAGTTCCAGGCCCTGCTGTGTTGACTACCTTATCAAGGCTGGTGCAACAGTTACAGCAGAAAACAAGTCAGGTACAGAGGCAGCCTTCATCATGTAAAGTCATTTGTACAGCCTGTGGACATTTTGGTCTGTATGTCATGTATTACTTGGTTCTCTGACTATGTAACATGTCACACTTTTAACTGCAGAAACAAAATTACTCAAAAAAAAAAGTAAATAGAAAAGCCTGAACATTTTCTGTCTTTTATACCTGCTACTATTACATAATATTGTTTTCATCATCGCAACATTAAATAACTGCGTCACTATGTTACCCCTACAATCTCTCCATCTCTACTGCAGTGATGCAGCATGAAAATTCCTCTAACCAAACAATATCTTTGCAGGATCAGGCATATATCACCTTTTTTTTTTTTTTGCTGTTAGATCAGTGCTACCTCATCAGAGCAAAGAGAGCTACTTTGATTTTCTGAATTGTGGTGTATTAAATCATTAAGAGTGATTAACTTTGGATCCAGCTCTCACTGGAGTCAAGGACATTAAATCTTTTAATTGCAGAGCAAAGCTGCTTGGACATTGCCCGTGCTTATGCAGACTTCAGGATTGTAGAGTTGATCCAGGCCAAGATTGATAGCCTTCATAAGCCAAAGGACCACAAGAAGGATAAGGCAGTCAAACATCAGGCCAAACCGAGACCAGCCACCAGCACTCCCATTAAGGAGAAGGTACACCTAACTTACAGCTATACATATCTGCCATTTTAATATATACACCTACCACATGGGTATATAGGTTTACAATTACTGAGTGTAGTCCATCTCTAACTATGCACAGTTTGTCAGCACTCCTCTACCCCATCCATTAGTGAAAAATGATTCCCTTGTACTGGCAAGGGAGCGTGTGTCAGATTGTTATTAGTGTTTCAGGCATAACTGCTGGATTGCGAATAGCCCATCAGCCAAAATATCCAGACAACAGTGGTCCTGTGGTCAGAAACTGAGCACTGATGAGAGACTTGATTAAGACAGATTATGCCCAGATAACGATGAGCTAGATGAGTCTCTAACAGTCCATCTACAAAGTGGACCAAAAAAGTAGGTGTGTCTTATAAAATGGTTTCTTATTAATGGTTCCTTTTGATGGAAACAGTGATGGATGGCGATCAAAGGGGTTTGACAACATAGATAGCCATGTACTTTATAAATACAGTATTCATCTAGAATGGATGAATACAAGCTGGTTAGTTATTTAATACACAAACTGTAACTGATCTGTACTGAAACATTGAATACCCCGATAGCAGAAAGACAGGAGTAGCCCTCGCCAAAGTGTAAGCAAATGAGAGTGGATGTGTCGGGTTACGTCCGCTTCAACAGGCTATGCTACTGCTGCCAGAGAAACCATGTATGCCATGTCTGTGGTGTCTGTCAGTCACCATTTTAATTACCGTCGGGGTAGTACTCACATACTAAATATGCTTGTAATGTATGTTACTTCTCTATTTTCACTGATGAAGTGTTCGTATAAAAAAGTATAGGTGCTCAGCACACTCAGTAGAAGTTTCTTACAGTTCACAAGAACTCCAGTTACTCCAATCTGATGGTGAGACAGACAGTGTTGAAATTGAATTTAGGAGGTAGGCTTCTGTGTGACTGTACCAGACAAGAACTATCACAAGTAAAATATGAAGTACAACAACAACCTCCTACAAACTGGTAGTTTTTACTTGTTTTTTTTTTGTTTGTTTTTTTTTTTTGGCCAAGCTATAGGCTGGGTATAGGCTTTTGTCTTGTGTTTTGTCTTGTGTTTTTTATGTTGTGGCTGGGTATCTATCTCAAATTATCTTAAACGGTGCTCCAGTATTTATAGATGCTAAACAAATCCAAAGTAATAAAGATTACCACACTTTTTCCAGTGCAGGCATGGCGTAGATTTGACCACATGTTTTAGCCCATTAATGCCAATGCTGGATTCTACTCTCATTTCTACTATAATGTTCATGTTAAATAAAATGTGTGTTATCACTGAAAGTGATTATTGTTGCTCTCGAAATGCACTAAAATGAATAGATTTATACTACAGTCTTAACAAAGTAAAGGTGTGCTGGGACCCATGACCTCTGTATTTAAAAAAAAAAATCCTTGTGTGTGTGTGTGTGAAGGCATTTTGTTTGTGTCATGGCTGCCATGTTTACTGCCATGTCTGGACTGCTAGGTGCTGTAGGCACCCTTGCGCACACTCCCCACCTTCATCCTTTACTTGAGAGCATGAACAGCTTTGTCTACATGCTGCTCATAATCAGCCCAATGAGACACTCACTCTCAGAAATCTCACAAACAAAAAGAGGTATTATATGTGACTTGTAACAGAAAGGGATAATCATTCCCTTCGAAAAGCTAATCCATCAGCATTGTTTTTGGCCTTGCATTTTGTTTTGTGGCCTGATGCCATCCTTATTCTGCGTCTCTAGCAGGGGGCTGTTCCCACACCGCAGGCCTCAGAGTACTTTGCAACCTCGACAGGGAAAACAGAAGCGCAGGCCAACAGTGTGATCCTTCACAGCACTCGGATCACCAGTGGAGCACTGAAAAAAGTGGACATCAGCTTTGTGCCAAAAACAGTAAGTTGTTTAGCTGATAAACCTATGATACTGGAGATAATAATTACTCCTTGATTATACCTTATATTTTCATGTTGTGTTCATTTGTGGTTATTTGTAGAAATGTGTAAAGGAAACAATGAGTCCTAAATTCTGTTTGGGTCAAAATTACACAACTGCCTGAAGTCTGGAGCCCATGTTCTCAAAACTCAGATTCTGAGTTTCCTCCCTGGAGATGCTTTGCCAGGCTTCACTGCAGCCACCTTCAGCTGCTGCTTGTTTGTGGGTCTT
>CM075021.1:1800726-1831423 GCA_037576675.1 Pangasius sanitwongsei | reverse complement strand
TTTTATTTCAAATCCATTGTGGTGGTGTATAAAGGCAAAATCACAAAAACTCTGTCATTGTCCAAATACTTCCGGACACACACACACACACACACACACACACACATATATATATATATATATATATGTAAAAATAATTGTAAAAAAAAAGAAATAAAATTTAGTAATTGTCACATGGATACACTGATCATTAAAGTTTTGGTATGGTTGTGTAAACAAAGGAAATTAATATCAATAGGACATCCATTGCACAGAAAATTAGGATTCAGTCAAATAATTACTGTCTTCTGCGTACCTCGCTGAGTATATTTCAGGTTTTAACATCAAGTAGTTTTGAAATAACTGAACAAAACACACAACACATTTCTGATTGAATGTTAGTGAACTGTTTGGGAACTACAAATATAATAATATTATAATAATTTGGCTCTATGTTTTTAGGTGTGGGGTAAACAACTCACTACCAGCCAGCTGGTGGAGAAGAAGGAGAAAAGGAGACAGCGTTTTACTTATGAAGTGGATTTTGATGACTTCAGGATGCCTTTCAACAAGAACGTTGAGAAGAAAGCATTAGAGCTGTCACAGATCTTTGAGCAAAGCATTTAGCAAAGTACAGTAAACTAAAACTCCAGGCTCTATTCATAAATAAATCTATTAAAAAGCCAGGACTGAACTTCACAATCATATGTAATTATGGATTTATGTTTTTTGTTCGTTTGTTTGCTTAGATTTGTAAACGTGACAGCATATAGCCTATATCTCAGTAAAGGTACTGTATTTATGTATAGCAAATCTGTTTGTGAAATATAAGACTTTGTACCACTCCTTGATATGAATTACTGCTAAACAGTAAATAGTAATGAATAATGCATGCATCATCTCTACTTCCTCCTCATGAAGTAGAATAGCAGTGTAGGTGGAGAAAGAGATGGGGGAAGAGATCTGTGTGTGTGTGTGTGTGTGTGTGTGTGTCCTGTCTGCTTTCAGGGCTGGGCCACTCTATGCAGGCATTTCTCCACACCTCCTCCTTTATCTTGTTTACGTGAGAGTCCTATCTTCATGCTGCTCATACCCCGAGAGCACTGGCTCTGTCACACCTTCCTCAAATCACAGAAGAAGGCATATGCAAAGTAATGCTTGTTTTGTGACTGAGGAGGAGTCTGAAAGCCAAACATAGCAGCACTGTCCACACATATTTCAAGCTAAAATTGTTAAATCATTCCAAGCGAAAGAAGAGTGTCAGTCAGTTCACTCATTCGTTTACTCGCAGCTGTTAGATCTGCTAGATTCTTTTTATTAATTTTATGTAACTACATGGACTGCATGTAATAGGTCTGTTTTAGCTTCACAGGTCACACCGGAGGAAATGCGCCATACTGCAGCACTATTCCTGCAGCACTATTCCGCTTTATTCCTCGCAGTTCCTGGAAGTGACCAGCAGAGGGTGAAGCAGGGGCACAATGTTTACATATGCAAAGAAAAAAAAAAAGTCTTGTTTGAAGAGCTGGCTAGGCTGCTCTCAGAGTCTTATCCCAAAATGGCAGCCAGAATAATAGAAAGGAAATCAAAACATTAAGAGGACTAGTTTACTAAGAGGCATGCAAAGTCATGTTCTAACAGCAGAATATTAACCTTTCTGATCAAGTCAAAATGACCCATTTAAAATTTTTTACTTACAATATGTATATATTTTTTTAAACATGACGCTTGGCTCATTTTCTCTTATGAACATGAAGAAGGACACATTTTTGACTTTGCATCTGCAGTACCCCCCCCCTTCACATTTATATTACATGGGTTATGTTTGACCTGAGAGTAAGTAAGCAATAAGACAGACTGTTGATCCATGCCGGGGTGGTGTGATGTGGCACAACGCAAAGCAGAGTTACTGTTACCACCCAGAAGTGCATTATCCCTGTACTGCACACATTCATCTCCAGTAAGTGCTTTATTCTGGTGAGGGTCACTGTGGATCTGAAGTCAAACCCAGTGTTTGCAGTGTTTAACTCCAAACAACAGGATTTGCACTTTTCTTTTGTTAAGTTGAATTTTCTATGTACAGCCTGTTCTATGCTTACTTTCTTTCGAAATCAATCCCTCCCTCTCATTGAGATAGGAGAGTGATTTTTCAAAATTAGAGGTACAGTTATGTACTTCATCTAAGCACATAATTGGTGCAACTAAAATTCACCTACTATGAAAAGTAGAATAGGTTTTCTTTAAAGGCGTAAAAAAAAATTGCAGATAAATGGCATGTTGCCAATTGGCAACAGTGTGCAGTTGAGGGTTATTTTTGCATAACCGCATGGATCAGAGTGTGTTATTCTGCTTATACTAATATTCTGCTTATACCAATTTGGCAACGATTACAATTTTTAATTTATTAATGACTGGCATCATGCTTTTTAATGATTTACAGTTAGATTTAATATTGTGGAACGTCTGCAAGACAAGTTGGTTCATGTTATCTCCTGTTAGTTAGTTATGTTATAGTCATGATAAACAGTCTCTCTCTTTCTCTCTCTCTCTCTCTCTCTCTCTCTCTCCTCATTAACTATAGTAAACATTTGTAGTATGTAGTTACAAGAACAGATCCTTGTTGTTGAAGGTGCTTCAGTTTGGAATGAGTTATTTCAAATGAACATTTTACATGGAGTGGAGGTATTTAATATATTGTAGGTTGCGCCTCCTGTGTAACAAAAACACAGAAGTCATTTATCATTATGTCTTGTATGTTATTACCTCTGGGGTGGTGTGATGTGGCACGATGCAAAGCAAAGTTACTGTTACCACCCTGAAGTGGATTACTTTCGTATAACTGCACAGTCTGGAGTGTGTTAATCCACTTATACAACAGCAATTTTCCAAAGATTACAATGTGTAATCTATTAATGAACAACAAGTCACACATTTTAATGGTTTAGATTTAATGTTATGGAACGTCCAAGAGACAAGTGAGTTCCTGTTCTCACTTCCTCTCTCTCAAAACGCTCAGCTTGTTGTTTTATAGACAAACCAGAAAGTGTAAACTCCTCTGTCCGGAAGACTTTCCTGCGCTGGGAATCTTTGCAAAGCACTGTGACTGTTACAAAGCGCTGACACTTGAGACTCCATCCATAAATGTTATATTAATGTCTCCTAACAAAAAACCTTCATCACATAAATGATTGTAAGTTTATTAGTCTCTATATAGATTATGTAGAGCATCTGCTATACAAGTTTCTGTGTATGAGCTGTTACTGTAGAAACAATAATGTATTAGAACGAGTGCATTAAAATAAACCTATTGTTCGTGTTACAGCAGGAACTACTGTCCGAGCCACCCTGTTATACAAAAATAATGCACACCTTCTGACCAATCAGATTTGAGAATTCAGCTGTGCTGTGGTATAAATATAAATATCAGTAGCTGAATTGTTTATGTAACTTTGGCTAGTTTGTGTTTGTTGCTTTGTTTGTTTGGTTTTTTCTTGTACATGCATGTGACAAAGCTTTGAACCAGAAGTGACAAACAAAATGCATGCTGTTATACAAAAATAATGCACACTTTCTGACCAATCAGATTGGAGAATTCAGCTGCTCTATGGTACAAAACAGATTGGCCAAATATTCAATTCAATTCAATTTTATTTGTATAGCGCTTTTAACAATGGGCATTGTCACAAAGCAGCTTTGCACAGATTCAAATTAAATTAAATCAAAATAAATTGTAAATGTGTGAATTCACCCCTAAAGAGCAAGCCAGAGGCGACCGTGGTGAGGAAAAACTCTCTGAGACAATATGAGGAAGAAACCTTGAGAGGAACCAGACTCAAAAGGGAACCCATCCTCATCTGGGTGATAACGAATAGCAGGCCTATCCACTGTCCGATGGAGACCAGAGTACAAAACCGCTCACGGCAACCTCAGCCCCAAAGCCACCACAGTACAACTCCCCATATGAGATCCCCAAGCCATCTCCATAGCCCCCAAGCGGCACCATCCCCGGCAATCCCAATTATATTAAATTAAATGCAATTAAATATTAATTGTCAGAACCAAAAATAGTTCAATGCATTTTACCTCCATGTCTTAGTGGCACACATACCTGATTACATACACCTGCTGGTCCCCAGGCATGAGAAGTGGTTTTCCTGTTCCCCAAAAACAGACGTATTCAAGGTTGGTCATTTTAAATATCATTTTGTCACAGCTGCTCAAAGTCAATATGACCCCTGAAGAGTACATCCATTACTAAGTAACAAACAAAACAGGTTAAAGAAGGTAAAGAAGTCCACAGTTAAGGAACAGAGGTAATAACACTGCAGAGCAAGACCCAGATTAGACTCACCCCTGTCTGATGATACATAATTACTGCTGAATTAGATTGTTAGATTCAAGGGTCTTCGAGGTCTACTGGATATAGTTACATAACTGAGCAAGCAAAACCAACAGCCTTCACACTGCTTCCTTCACGATGTTTAATCTGCCCAGCTAATCTAAATGCACATGTACACAGGATTGCGTTTACAATAAATGTTTATTGCTTGGTGAAGTACAATCCGTGCATGCATGTGTGTGAGGGTGTGCAAAGGTGTTTGGAATGGATGCGTATTAGAGAGGTTAGTGGAGTGAAGTGGCGGAATACAAAGAATGAAAGAAGGATAGAAAAATATGAGGTGACTTAGAGGAGAGGGTGCATCAGAGAGAAAAAGCGAAGGGCAGCCCAGTGTCAGAGTGAGCCCATGGTGACACTCATCTGTGCGGACGGGTGTAATGAGACACAGAGAGCCGGGCAGGGTGAGTCAGCGATAGAAAGAGACGGGAAAAGAGAAAGAGACTGGGGAGAGGAGAAGAGGGGAAGAGAAGGAGGAGGGTTACATTTTTTTTTAATGAAATCAATGCAATGCTGCCTTAGTGTAAACACCAGCTGTGAGCAGGGATAAAAACAGCACCTGAGTCTTTAAAGCTGTGTTTATGTTTGCAGTGTTTCTACGGCTGGAAGAACGTTATGTGTCGAAGAAGGTATCACCATATTCTTCATATTCAGGCTTTGTTTAGTTGATAAGATCTGCCTGTGTGCACTCTGCTTTCTGATGAGTCTTTCCTTGCAGTACTGCAGTGCCTCAGCCCCACACACACACACACACACACACACACACACACACATACACCTCTACTGCAAGCTTATTCAGCAGTCCTGCTCCCACTGGCACCCAGAGAAGACAGAGTGCTCCGACCAGGCTGTTCCCCCCTCCCTGTCTCTCTCTCTCTCTCTCTCTCTCCCTCTCTCTCTCTCTCTCTCTCTCTCGTGCTTTTTCAGCAACACAGGCAGCTCTGTCCTACTACCAATCCCCACAGTTATGAGAACAGTCAGACGGTGTCCCCTCAGGCTCATTACATCACCCTGACTGACCTGGGATCTGTAATGCAATTTAAACTAAGCAGACTGAGAACAGCAGTAAACACTACAATACTATCTGAACAAGTGTACGCTATTCTCAGCCTGCTTTTTTGTCACAGATTTAAATTATTCATGTGCATATATTTGTCTGGCACTGGGGACAGTTTGTGGTTCATAGACCTTACATGAACTTTCAGCAGTATCGCTTCTTTGCATAGTAGAAAGCATTCTGCCCTGTGCGGAGCTAAAGCCATAAAAAGCATTAGGCTTCTGAAAATGAGCCAAACAAAGGAAGTCAGTTGTACGTCAGGTGCTGGTGTCAGTTACAAATAGTAAATAAAAGGTTGTAGAGCCAGATTACTCCTCAAAGAAACAATGGACTGTGAATGTAAAAGGTTTGCATAGCATGATGGGATAGACCACATATGGGTATTGAAGTTTTTATGTATACCTCGTAAGGTTAACTGAGTGCACTGAGGGCTTACACTGCTTATAAACCAAGAATTAAGTAGCACTATAGAAGATTAGTAGTGTCTGTTTTTGAATTTCATAATTTAAGGGCCAATATGTATAATGAATGGACACATTAGTCATTCTTTTATTTGATTATATCTTAGCTAGAAACTGCAGATTGTGTTCACTTGAGCAATATTATACAAATAGGTACATTGCTGATACAACAGTCTCTAAGAGCCAATATAGAAACACATACACAAAGTAGCATTTTATTTTACTTTTTTTTTTTTATTCAATTACATACTTAAGTGTGACTCCATGTGAATTAATCGGTAAATATGTAGTAACTACTAATTAATATCTGTTCTATATTTTGCATGTTGTATATTCAATTATATAGTAAGTAAATAAAGTTTGTAATCCTTAATATCGTGTAACAAAAGGAATACATGGAGGCATAATTTGAAGTTGTAAATGTAATATATATATAAATAAAGAAGCACATACACACTAATGTGAGCAGCATACCAGAAATACCAGAAATGTGGCAGTGCTGATACTAAAATCCATATTTGGACATGATGTTATCAATAACAATTTACTTTAAACTGAATATTGAATAATTACAGAAAAACTTGAAATAACATGATCGTGTGCACAAGCTTTTATAATGTGGTCTTGAGACTGTGCTCAGAATGAACCAATCACATTCAAACTTTTGGTTTAACACATTCATATCTTATTGATGAATAGTATTGATAAGGAGAGGGGTGCAAAAGAATTACTAAAACATTAGATGAACCATGGAACACTGTGAAGGCCATCATCAACAAGTGGAGACAATGGGGCACCACGGTGACATCAGCAAGAACAGAACATCCCTATAAAAATTGACAAAAGGAAGAAGAAAGAAGAAAACATATCAGAGATGTTGCCAAGAGACCTGCTGCAACATTAAAGTAGCTGTAGGCACATCTGGCGAGTACTTGTCACTCACTGCAAGTGACGACAATCTCTTGTATTTGGAAGCCCTATCTAAAAAATAAATAAATAAATAAAAATTAAAAAAACATCCAGGCCCATCTAAACCACCCAAACTATGTGGCAAAATGTGTTATGGTCTGATTGTGATTGCATGGGTATTGACCATTTTTTCTGTGAAACTCTGTGTTTTGGTAATTCAATGCAACCAGTTGCCATTGGAGGACACATATTTCATTGAATAGAGTCCACCTGTGTGCAAATAAAGTGTCACATGATTTCAGTATAAATACACCAGTTGCTGGAAGTCCCCAGGAACAAAGAACAAACCTAAACAAATAGCATGAAGACCAAAGAGCTATCAAAACAAGCCCAGGACAAAGTTCTGGAAAAGTCTCAATCAGGGTTTGGTTATTAATAAATATCCTAAACATGCTACAGAACACCATTAAATCCATTATTTAAAATGTAAAGAATATGGCATGACCATGACTCTGCCTAGAGGGGGCCATCCACCAGACATCAGTGACCGGGTAAGGAGGGTATTAGTCAGAGAAGCAACCAAATGGCCAAGAGTAACTCCGTAGGAGTTGGAGAGATCCACTAACCAAACACCAGTTTGGTGTTTGCCAAAAGCCACGTTGGAGACAGAAAGTGTTCTAAATGTAGAAAAAGCTTATCTACACATTTTTGGCTTTGGCACAAAGTGCCTTAGAAACCCAACATCACTCATCACCGCGAAAGCATCATCATGGCAGGCAGTGAAGCACAGTGGTGGTAGCATGATGTTCACCCATTACCCATGGGCCTCTTGGTTGCTTCACTGACTAATCCCCTCTTTACTCGATCACTGGCTTTTGCAGGCAGTGTCATGGTTGTGTCATATTCTTTCTATTTTTTAATAATGGATATAATGGTCTTCCGTGGGTTGTTCTGCTCCTTGGTGTTTTATGTAGAAAAGGTTAAGTGGGTGAATGTTTATACAAGGCACTGTACATGTAGAAAATGCAGTATTACCTAAAATTATTATACACTGTCTTTTTAAATACTATGTGCTGTAAACTTAAATGCTAGTGAGATTTTTTTTTATTAGTCATTAAAAAGATCACAGTCTGATACTTCAGCTAAGATAACCTCCTTATCAACCATGTATTCTGTTAACACTGTCTACAGCACTCACAATTCAGCCATCTAATAAACACTCTGGTAATATCCAACTGCTCTTACTGCTCTGAAATGACCAATGCTTGCTTGAATTTGTGTGGAATTTCAGTAGTTGAGGGCAGATGGATGCCTTTAGAGCTCCCTGCTGCTGGCCATCTTTCTTCGACGAGTGCTGCACAGCGTCTGCGCTTGGCACGCTCCCTCAGAGCCATCGCCTCCCTCCTCTGCTCTTTTCCTCCTAGTTTTTAGAGTCAGAACAGTGAGCAGAAACAGGAGAGCAGTCAACTCTATGCATGCACTGGCTCTGAAGAGCTATAAAGATGAATGAACTAAATCTTGAACAATTACATAAGTCGAGTCGGAGGAGGGCATTGAGCAAGGCGTAAAAATAGTGCAAGGATAGGAAGTGTGTTTGGATTGAGTAGGCATACAGGGATATATAAACAGTGTTTGTCTTTTTTGCCGTGTCCCATTCTGTTATTCAGCTGTAGCAAGTGTGGACTGATGAAGTGTTGGTTCATGATAAGCTTTTAATAAAGTCTCATGGCACACAGACAAGTATGAGCTCTCTGTAAACATACAGTAATGACATGCTACTGTGCCATGATAAATTATGCAATTATCTTTTTTTTTTTTTTTTTTTTTTTTAGTACAGTCTGGGTCGTAAAGCTTCAAGAGCTTCATGTTCCTCTGTATGCAGCGTTATTGATCGCAAATGCAGCATCAAAATTAGTAACTCTAATCATAGATGCTTTAGAAGGACTGCAGACAGAGCGAGGACTTTGTTTCATAGTATAGCTTAAAGCAATCACATTGCAGTCCAGTGGTAAACATTAGTGTGTGTAGCTGCGTGCTAGAGCTCGTGGACAATAAATCAGTATGGACTGCCGGGGCAGAGACAACAGTACAGAGGTGCAGTCCTTCCATCGATCCAGTGAAGTGGCAATGGTTTCACTGCAGTGGAGTCATGTACCATTCTACCTTGAGGCCATCACGTACACACACACACACACACACACGAGAAGGAGTGAAGAAACCTTGAGGAAATCCATAAGGACAGATACTTATTGTCAGTTACTTTGCACTATGTATATTTGTGTGTGTGTGTATGTGTGTGTGTGTGTGTGTGTGTGCGTGTGTGTGTGTGTGTGCAGTATAGTTTTTTCATATGCACAGGCAGTACCAAGTGTGTGGTGTTATCTTCCTCTACGAAGACTTGAGTCTCGAGCAAAAGTAGGAAAGAGACGACAAATCGAGGCTGCAGGTGACGCAGACGGACTGGAGAGGAACCCTGCGTTTCCATGGCAACGCACAGGTGAAGGTGCAGAGGGCTAATCAGGTGCTCCATCTGCGCTATTGTCCCACTCCCTTATACACAAATACCCGTCCACATTAATCTCTCTCTTATACACCCACACACACACACACACACACACACACACATATACACACACCACACACACACGTGTTTTTCTCTTGCCTGAAGTCTTGCATTAAGCTTTCAGTGTTAACGATTAGCAGCACAAGCCTTTAGTCATCAACAGGAACAATGACCTCCACAACACAGAGAGAAAAGGGAAGGGGGGAGAAAAAAAAAAAAGCACAGTAGCTGTGTGTAGGAGGATTGATGGTTTTGGTGACACACTCCTCTCATCCCTCTCTCCATCTATTTTCCAAATGGCACACTCACCCACAACTCCACAACACCTCCCTTCCTTATAAAGCAGACTCTGTAGCAAAATGGCCGGCTGTGAGTGCGATATCTCAGTGCTATTTTTATTTAGGCCCTGATTTTCCTCATAACAATTTAAGAGTTATAGTACATCTGCTCAGAGCACACATCAGATATTGTCATGCAGCAAGGATTACTCAGCTGACACACAGACCCACAACCTGAATACACACGCAAATAAACACTCATGCAAAAGAAGAAGAAATGAAGCACTGCAGAAGAAACACACATTTCGTTGGCTTCCTGTGAGTTGGCCAGAAGGGACATTGCATTCTGGCCTACTGCGCACACACACACACACACACACACACACACACACACACATGCATTATGCTACCACTACCATCCAGATCTGATATAGACTCACACAAAAAGCACCTATTACTGTGCAAATTCCATCAAATGGAGTTTCTCAGAGGACAAATATCAAGTTGTCAATTGGAATTTCAAGCGATTTTACAACCAGGCCCTCAGGTGATGTGAGAAATTACCAGCGCTGATATAGAGTTGTATCAAAGCAATCTGTTTTCTACTTAACCTCTGCCTGAACTCATTCGTGTTGTGTATGCATGTGCATCATCGTGTTCAAACTGCACTCACCATCGCTATGTGACATTGTTATTACTGTCATGAGTATTTGACTCAATCTTATCTGAGCATCTGTACAGATATAGTCATATATTCTGTGCAAGTAGGTTTCATTAATTTATTCATATTCAGTAGCCACTTTATCCTGGTCAGGGTTAAAGTGGTTCCAGCCTGGGAACACTAGACGCACCCTGGGACGCCTGGGATACCACACATATATACACACACACACACACACACACACACACACACACACATTCACATGCTCATTCAAGACGCACAGACTGATAGACAGACAAATAAAAATGTAAATTTTTCTTTAATTTAATGCAAGCTGCTGTGACAAATTTCACCTGACTATATTTTTGCCTTTTTCTCTCTGCTCTTACTTTACCACACGGCTCTCTGACGACTTCTCTGCACCACAGGCGTACAAGCAGGGCCGGAATTCAGGGGGGGTGCTGGTTTGGGCTACGTCCACACCTCATTCAAACCCCAAACCAAGCAGTGCCTCTTGGAGAATCAGAGACTCCTCTGGAGGACTTGGAGGTCAGCACTCCTCCAGTTAGCACAGCTACACAGTCAGAAAAGGGAGATGTTGCACCTGTGCTAGTGTTGACTATGGTTTAAATACAAATCCCAGCCAGTTCTACAAATCCTACACTATGGGCATGTTTAACCAGTCCTAGGGCATTTAGCCCATGTTGGTATCAATGCTAGAACACTCAGTTAAGATAGATGCATGCATCTGCTTCTTCTGTTGAAGATTTGGGCACACAAATGATATTGTAAGGTACAGATATTAACTATTAATTAAATTAAATACAAATTACATATTGCAGATAGCCTGCAGTTCTTCATTATGATCCAAATCTTATATTTCATTGGCAAGTATGATGACCGTAAAAGAACGCCCACTCAAACATTATGACTGCAACCCCAAGCTACACAGGCTAAATCAGGCCCTGCATACGAAACCTTCAACATCACACTTACCATTGTCCTCTCAACACTGCCATAAGGACCAAATACTTCCCAGACTTATAATTACTTCATATATTTCTAATACTTATCAGGCTAAATAGGACCTGCATCTGCATCACCGACATGATAATCCCATCAAGGACAAGGGCATGTAGCTGTGCTGAGAGTGCTTTCCTGACTTTCCTCTAAGCTACAGCTGCGACCGCTAAAATAATTAATTAATCAACACCTTTCGATTTTCGAGAATTTAACCGCGCGGTGGTATAATTATTGTAATCAGCACATAATCTCTGTTCAAAGAAAATTGATTTGACTATTATTCAGGCGTGACGCCATAGCTCACGTCACATGTATGCTGCTTAAAACTCCAGGGTTCCCAGTGTTAAACCCCCTCCCGCATCCCTGAATAAAATATTCAGCTTTAACTTCTCAAGATTCGCAGCCAATTATCCAGTTATTTGACATGCATTGTAAATTATATGGTGATTATTCATTAGCTATAGTAAACATTTATAGTATGTAGTTACAAGAACCAGGATTCTACATGGAGACAAACCGGAAAGTGTAAACTCCTCTGTCCGGAAGACTTTCCTGCGCTGGGAATCTTTGCAAAGCACTGTGACTGTTACAAAGCGCTGACACTTGAGACTCCATCCATAAACGTTGTATTAATGTCTCCTAACAAAAAACCTTCATCACATCAATGATTGTACGTTTATTATTAGTCTCTATATAGATTATGTAGAGCATCTGCTATACAAGTCCCTGTGTATGAGCTGTTCCTGTAGAAACAATAATGTATTAGAACGAGTGCATTAAATTAAACACGTCGTTCATGTTAGAGCAGGAACTACTGTCCGAGCCTTCTGATAATGCACACCTTCTGACCAATCAGATTCGAGAATTCAGCTGCACTGTGGTATAAATATAAATATCACACCTCGCATAGCAAACAGGATAGCATTAAATAATACAGTAGCTGTATTATTTATGTAACTTTCAGTTAGTTTGTGTTTGTTCCTGTTTTTTTTTTTTTTTTTTGTACATGTATATAACAAAGCTTTGAACCAGAAGTGACAAACAAAATGTCATGAATAATGAAGTCAAATCTTGACAATAACTATAATAACAATAACTACAATGATCAGTCCAGTGAAATGACAGTGATGTGACAAGGCACACGTTCCCTTGAGTCATCTCTGTGGCCTGTTTCTCTGGAGCAGCAGGGTAGAGACATGTTTATTGGGGGAGACTGCTGAGTCATGGGTAGAGTCCTTTTTGCAGAAGCACCACACTCGCCCCCTCCCTCTCTTGCTTTTCAACAGCTCTCCTCCACCATCCAGTCCTTTCTCTCTGGCCTGCACACCTCCTCCCACTCTCTCCCTCCCACTCAATCTCTCTCTCTCTCTCCCTCTCTCTCTCTCTCTCTCGCTCTGTTTCATCTCATCTCCCACTCATGCCTGTACAATATATCCCTGCTACCCCCTCCTAACATCTTACTCTCTCTCGCGCGCACGCTCTGATATTCTCTCGCTTTCCCTCTATCGCTGTCATTTAATTAGGAAGAACCAGGCAGTAAGAGCAGGGTCAGAGGTCACCAGTCAAGCACACACAGAGTCAATAATGCATAATATACAAATCTTCATTTGGACTAGCTGTCTCGGATTCAGCACTAAAAAACAGAGACCATATTAAAGAACTGATAAAAGATTCAGAAAGAGTAACATCGCAGCATCATGTAAGTAAACAGAGCAGACAGATTATTCAGAGCGTAGGAGTGGACAAGGACCATATTTCTGGATAAAGCATTTGCACAGTCATGGCACTGCTCTCATTCCAAAATGTGTCTTTATGCCACTCATATTAAAATGTAATACAGCTGGATGGCTTTTTGGTAATAATTGCTCGCTTTTATAAGATGTAATAATGAAATCCTGCTCATGAGTATCCACTCAGATTCACTGCGTCTGTGTGTTAGGGGGACCTTCTGACCTATTTCAAAATTTTGCAAGTCATTGCTGTTTTTTTTTTTTTGTTTTTTTTTTGCAGACTGTCGAAGTGTTTGCATCCTTCTGCCTTTGTACTATTTCCAGAACAAAGGGCTGTCAGAAGCTAAAGCTGAACATTCACTGTCAGGTAAAAAAAAAAAAAAATTTCAGAGATGATTGACAAAGCTCAGTGGGAAGCGAGCAAGAACTGAAAGATGTTATTTGTATCCTTCCACTCTATCTTTCTCTATATCTTTAAAGTGGTGAAAGTGAGAGAGAGAGAGAGAGAGAGAGAGGAGGGGAAAATACAAGACAGTGGATGCCAATGCATTCACTCCATTTTTACTTCTCATGAGGATTGGCCACTACAGGAAATTGGGTTTATGTTAGAGAACATTAGTGGCTCATTTTTCAGCTGTGTCATACCAGAGTAAAACATCAACATGACATTTTGTAGTAGAAACCCTGCATCTTACATTACAGCGTGCAAAACTAAAGCTCAAGCAATAACTGGAGAGCCTGCTGGCAAGCAGCGTAAATAACTCAGGGAATACCGAGGGACGTGCTGTACTTAAACAGGCTTCGGAGAAATATGAGAAATACTCAGAGCCCTGTTTCTTTTATTATTATTATTAATTGCTGCCTCAGGCATGTTAAAATACTGAAATACTTTTACAGAACTCAAGATTCAGAAGGCCATACAAGAATTATTATATAAAGCAGACATATTTTTAAATGCTTCAGGAAAACAAAACCATAAGAATATGAAAACAGATTAAAGATTTCAGATTACAGATCATTATCCATCATTATCCCCGATCAAAAAAAATGATCCCCTGCAAAACAAACAAACAAACAAGCAAGCAAACAAGCAAGCAAATAAAAATCCCACTTTTTTGCTCCAAAATAAATCTCTTACACCATAGTGGCAGTGGCAGTGAGATGATGACATAGGAACAGCTCTTGCACCACCACTAACTACATCACTAAGCTTTCTTGCTCTTATGAACCTTTTGGTTGAAAATGATTGACAGTTCAAACCACACAAAAAAAAAAAAAAAAAAAAAAAAAAAAGATCTTTCCTTCCTTCATTCATTCATTCATTCATTCACGTGTTTTGTTGTCCCTGTAGCGTGTGCAAACGCTGATTTCGGTGTTGGCCTCCTCTTCCCCCCCGCGCCAGACTACTATTAAAAGGCGCTGACGTCAAAGCGGCGGCCATGTTTGGCGCGGGCAGAAGCGCGTCTCCATTGAAGAAGAAGCTGCAGTAAAGCCACGCAGCGCCAGCAGGAGCGGGCTTCAAAGCGGTCAGCTGCTGAACAGCGCACATCATCAGGTAAGAGACTATTCCTTTTAGGACTGTGAGACAATGTGGAAAAAGAGAGAGAGAGACAGAGAGAGAGAGAGAGAGAAAAGTGTACATTTTTAGAATGCTTTAGAATTCTTTCAATGCGGGAACCTCAGAGAGATGGCAGATCGACAGTGTTTCCAAGCAGAGCATTGAGCTCATGGGTGTCAGTGGTCAGTGTTGGTGCTGTGGTCAGAAAGGTGGATGGGATGTGATCATGATGGTGCTGTGAGGGGTTTGGGTGCTGGATGCCGCGGCCCGGTGCGCACGGTGTGGGCGGATTCTGCGCTTCAGCACCATGGACAGCGACAGCGCTCTGAACGCCGCCTCTCCTTCCTGAAACCGAATCATATTCATCTGGATTACACATTATAGATTATACATTATAGATTATACATTATAGATTACAACGTCGAAGCGAAGTGCACCTTTTTTCTGGTACAAGGGTAAGATTTTTTTTTTTTCCCTTGCTTATCTATATTCCTCTAGATTTTTACATTCAAATTCGGTTTGACCATCAGTAATAATAATAATAATAATAATAATAATAATAATAATAATCAGTAATAATCTCTCTTCGGTCGAACCTCACGGCTTTACAGTAAACTGAGAGAGGTCGTGTTTATCTGCTCGCCGAGTAAACACGTCGTATTTAAACACACGCCTTGCTGCGGGGTTTTTACGCACCGCATGTGCCTTTGGTTTTGGCCAAATTGTTGCTCAGACTTCAGGAAAGGGGAAGAATGTTATTGACGAACGAAGCGTGACGTCGAAAAAAAAATCATAATAATAGCTATATAAATATATACATACATAGCATTTATGATCGCGGAAACAGATCGACGAGATCACGGAAAGCGGGGGCAACTGGCGTCAGATGGCGTGATAAACTGCGACATAACATGAAAGAGAGAGAGATAGAGAGAGAGAGAGTGAGAGAGTGAGAGAGAGATTGGGACGGGGTGTTGTGGACAAGAAGGAAAGACATGATTACGCATCAAACATTAGTGCGCGTTTGTTGTCTTCTAGTGTTATTTCCCAAAAGGAGGAAAGAAAGAAAGAAAGAAAGAAAGAAGCGGCCACATCCTGTGTGTATTTACGTGACAGGGGCACTAATTACCGCCCGCGTCTTCTCAGTGACGGTCGGTGGGTGATGGGCGGGGCCTGGTGTGCGGGGGCGGAGAGGGGAGAGACCCGCACTGACGGCGCATCTGCGGGACCGCTGGTGTTCACGTTCTAACGCAGTATTTTATTATTATCATTTATTTATTTGTTTTTTTTTAAACCGTGGCTCTGGGTGACAGTCATAATCAGCATTAGTGCTCGTTAAGCGGGAGCACGCATGCGGGTCTGCTGCACGCACATCCGTCTCTGTCCCGTGCCTGGTTCTTCTGTATCAATTCATCCTTTGTTTTAATGTGTACTGTTGTTGTTTTTTAGTGTTTATACTTAAGCCATTTTATGTGTACGCCATCATCCTACCACTGATTAGTCACTGCACACTCGTGACGCAGGAGAGAGGGGAAAAAAAAATAACATCTTCGTGTCGTGCCTTCTGGGTGAGAGAGGGTGGAAAATCCCGAGAGCTCTTCTCACTGACCTCAAATATTGATAAAAGCCTTTTTTTTTTTTTTTTTTTTTAAACCAGACACCCGCCGTGGAAAGGCGTGTATTGTGCAGGCCTACATTGTGTGCGTGTGGTTGTGCTTTTGTGAGAGGCACGTGGGCTTGATCAGGGCACGACTGGTTAATGCGGCTGCTGGACTGCAGCGCTGCTGCTGCTGCTTCTCTCTGAAATGGTGACTCACGACGCCGAGCACGTTCACCAGCCTGCACCAGTATTCACACCATGCCGCTGCTTTGCATTAACAACATGCCATGTTGTCAAGATGGAACCATTTGTTGATAGACATGAGCGAGTACTGACGGTACACTGACTGCATTTTATGTCCTTTTTTAACCCTTTCGTGCAAATCCAGATTCTTTTTTCCAAATGTCTCATATTAAAAAGCAGATGGATTGTCCATGTGTATATACATATATATATATTTGATGCATCATTATCATCATGTATCATTTAGATATATCATACATGGAGAATATCATATTTGAACCCCCCCCCCCCCCCTCCAAAAAAAAAAAAAAGTAATATTTACATCTATTTACACAGTTTAGGATATTTACACAGTTTAGGATATTTACACAGTTTAGGATTGTGCCTTCAGATTTCAGAGGTAAAGAATAACCTATCTAGCTTTTGCAGGAAAAAAAGAAAGAAAAAGAAAAAAAAGCTAAGGAATTCATTGGAGTATGGCGCTTTATTGTTATTATATTTTATTCAGGATTTTGTGTGGAAAGTCTGTAAATATATATCAGAGCCATGCTGCACTTAGACAGGACAGAAATCAAGAGAGTTATTTATTTATATAAACTGCTCTAATGGTCTCTAGTGATTTGGAGGTGATTTAAAAAAAAAAAAAAATTCACAAAAGCATCCTTAAATTGCCTGTCCATAACTATTAGCCACTGTGCATGAAAGGGTTAATATGATTGACAGCCAAATATTCCAGGATTAGCATGCAAAATGTGAACACATCTACAAATAAAAATAGAGTAAAAGGTGAAAATTATGCTATTTATCCTAAATTCTGATAAGGGTGTTTTGTCTGTACATACAGACCAACTCCACTAGTCCCTTTTTTTTTCACTAATTAACTAATTAACACATGAATATGTGGAATGTGTGAATTCCTGCCTATACGTAGTGCATTTATATAGACTAGTTAGTAAAGGATTTGAGTGAATATTTGTGTGTTTTGGGATAGAGTCGTTTAGTTTGTGCCTCATGGCGATGCGTCAGGGTCGAGGGAATATGACGTCGCAAAAATATGAACTCACAAAACGATATCTGGCCCCACAGCAACATTTAGGGGAGTTTTCCTTATACATTGTATAAAGCCCAGTTTTAATCCAGTTTTAGTTCAGCCTGAGAAATGTGCAGGCAATTTTGTAGGCCTTTATATCAGCTGCCTGATGCAAATGTTAACATTTTAATTGAACGTTAACATTAAACGTATATGCTGTGTAAACGTATAGGCTATTCAATGACACCGAAAGAATCCCTTTATAATCAACTTTATACACTATATGTGTCACGGCACTGTGTTGTTCAGACAGGGTAATGCTGTAAAGGCACATCATGATTCATGTTGATGGACTTTACAGTCTGGGGATCAATACAGCAAAAATAAGGCATCATTAGTTAAAACATGATATTTATGGCATTTGGCAGATGCCCTTATCCAGAGTGACTTTCATTTATCTCATACAACTGAGCAGGTGAGGGTTAAAGGCCTTGCTCAAGGGCCCAGCAGTGGCAGCTCGGCAGTGCTGGGGTTTGAAATCATGACCTTACGATCTGAATCTGCCCTTCCAGTTTCAGATTACAGCCCGCTGATTCAATAAGTCTCGACTCCGTTCTGTTGTGTAGTAAACGTCTCGACTGCTTTACGTAGTGAACGTCATTTGAGATCATTTATTGCATTCTTGATTAAGAATACTCTCAGTACTCCTATACAGGGGGTGGGGAGCAAATAATAATAATAGTAATAAAAACAGATGGTTTTTTCTGTAATGCATGACTGTCAGATTCCCTCAGAAATGTTTACTTTTGGAAGGAGTTATTATCACATGGTAGCATCATAACAGCTTTAGCACTAATCCTCTTGTGATATCGGCTTGCCAGAGAGAAAGATGTAGCTCTCCGTCAGTCTGCGAAGAAGCGGACATTTTGCTTTTCCTCTACCCTTCCATCTTTCGTGCATAAATGATGTAAAAACACATCTAATGTTATTTATTTATTTCGATTTTTTTTTTTTTAGCTTAATTTTGCTTGTCAAGACTTAGACCTTTTCTAAATATGGCTTATATTAAAAAGTACATGGATTGTCTGTATATACACACACACACACACACACACACATACGCACACGTATTCTTTCAGTGTGTGAACGAAAACTGTTAACACTTAAGCCTAAAATCTTTAATGTTGTCCAAAATTATACTGAACAAAACTTGACAAATATTACACAGTTTCAGAATGTTGTAAAGTACACAGGTAAAAAAAAAACTATCTTCAATTTTAAAAACTAGTTTTATAGCATAAAAATATGGTTTAATTAATTTTGGATTTTGTGTAGAGACAGTCTAGACAGCAACAGTAATGGTCTCAAGTAATTTGGGGGTTATTTACGTCTTTGACTGTCTATAAGAGTCGACACTGTGGATGAAAGAGTTAAGTTTTTTTCTTTTTTTAATGAAAGGGTTAAGCGCTCCAAGTTGTTTTTAGACCTGTTCCTTGAGGCTGTAAATGGTAGATCTCTCCTGCTGGATTTGTCATGTTGGAACAGCTGCGATGCACTGGGTGTTGTTGCCATATATATCTTCCCCCATCCTCTTATTTATTAGTGATGCCTGTCTCCTGCTGCACAATCCTCTGGCTGCACTTACAGAAGCCGAGGGGGTCTGAATAATCGTCTCCTCGTCTGCTCTTTTTTTTTTTTTTCTTCTTCAATGGTGCTGCTGAGATTATTGGTTCGCTTACAGAGAGCACAAAGTGAAAATATCCAAAGTGTGGACAAATATATTATGAGATTTTAAAAGACCACCACACCAATAAAAGGCATGTTCACAATGACTCGTAAAAAAAAAACATTTAAATGTCGAAAATGATGAAGGCCAGAGGAATTGCACAGTGTCGTGCACAGGGGACTGAATGAGACTGAAGGAATCTGCTTTTTCATGAAGGCATAGAGCAAATGTTAGACAAACGTGATCTTGATGCTTTATGGAAGCATTAAAAAAACGTACTGTAAACTAAACAGCTTCCCCAAAGCAGTCTGAGAGATACCTGACACACAGTCTCCTGAGAATGGACAGATTAGAGAGGATGGATGGATGTAAGAGGTCAGTTAAAGAACAGTGAAGGGAGAAAAAGACAAGATGCCCAGAGTAATTAGTCTTTCTCATAAATAATGGCTGCAGAGGGTGCAGGGGATTGGTGGTGGGATTGGGACGAGGGGGTAAACCGATGCTATTTAAAAAGAACATTTTGGTTTTTTTTAAATATCGGGAATTTATGTCTTTTGATTTCGCAGCACATGCCTGCAGGTCGTAAGTTCGTGTTTGTATACAAGAGCAAATCCATTTGACTGAGCTCTGTTACAGGTCACAGGCCAATCTAAAGCCTGAGCTTCTGGGATTATAATGCCACACACTAATCCCTTTCTCAATGCGCACGCTAGGCGTCTGTTAGCCGCACATGTTCAGTCTTACCCATTTATATTCTCTCAACTTCTTTACTTTTCACTTGTTTCCAATCACGCCAGCAAAAGGTCCTTCAAATTCTTTAATAAGGGAAAATGATATAGAGTGCGCATGATGGAAAATATTTTGCTCTTTTTTTTATTCCGTAAGTTTGGAACCTATATTTGCTGTAGAACCAGATTTTCAATCCTAGATTATTTTTCTGAATATTATATGCACTGATTTGAATGTGACAATTTAAGTGACCATGACGTAGGACTATTATTCATCACAGAAGCACAAACGGCAAGATTGTTCCCGTTACATTTGTTCCGAAAAAGGGGGTTTTCTTGGAGTAGAAGGTGTTTGCGGTGTTTTTTTTTTCTTACGCAAGTGTGGCATGGTTACATCAAATCTTATAATTCTGAGAACCTAAGGGAAGGTATTGTTCATATGTTCTGGCTCCCTAATTGCTTTTTGATGTCTCTTTTTTGCTGCTCTTTAAATATTTATCAGTCGCTGATGCCAAGACCTGCTGCTTTCAGCTTTAAAGCTTCAGCTTAAAAGCTCCTCGGCTCTACCCTTCTTCTCGGCGCGTATAGCCAGGTCCTGATCTTCATCAACATCCTCGCAGCTTGGTTTTGGAGATGCAAATGTGAAACACTGCATTATAATAATAATAATAAACCTAATAATAATACGTATAAACAGGTGCACATGCAACAAATACCCTGCTTGTATATAAGATCTCTGATGAGCAGCTGAAATGGTAAAACACAGAAGAAGCTCGTTTTGTAGATGAGGCTGATTGATGATGAGGATGTAGCCCGCATCACAGATCAGAAATTCTGCCTTCTGCCATTTGCTTTGTTTATTGCCACGGCACCGTGCAATAAAATAATGAGAAAGCTTCATTTTAAACAGGCTTAATCTATTTAACAAGAAGATTTGGTCCCTTCTGGTCAAGCCTTGCAGTGCTAATTGCCTGTCATAAAATACAACTGATCCAGAAATGATTGCACAAAATAAACATTAGGTGAAGTACTTAAAAAATTTTTCCAATTAAGCAACTGAAGAAACTGTGTAGATTTTCTCTAAAAAAAAAAAAAAATCACTAACAAGAACTTCGTTTAACCACATAAACAGTTAATACCATCAAGTACAATAAATAACCATTTAAAAATGTTCGATCTTTTCACTTTTTACTTTTACATCCAAGTTTTTAAAAAATAACATTTACATTTAAACAGAAATGCACAGTTAAATTGATTACCGGTGTTGTTAAGGTTCAAACCATTAGGAGCAAGTCGTTTGGAAAGGTTGCACCAAGCGTCATTAGAACTTCATGTGTTGTGGTCAGAGGAGACTAAAAGGATTTTGGTCATGAACACCGTCAGCACGTTCAGCCAGATCAATACAAATATGTTGCAGGAACACAAAATCAATGTTCTGCAACAGCCAACTCAGTCTCAACCCCAGGTTTGAACCGCGGTGTGAATTACAGAGGGCAGTCCACAAGAATCACATGAGCTTGAAATGTTCTGCATAGAAGACTGGTCCAAGATCCATCTACAAGTGTAGACATTACAGGATGAGGCTTCAACAAATATTAGCTGTGGGTGCCAATACTTTTTTAAATTATTTTTTTAAATTAAGCTATATATTTTAAATATATTGTAAACATAATTAAAAACAATTTAAATATATGCTGTGTTTAAACATGTATAGCATAAAGCTGTAAATATCACTCATCATGATACCATGTTGATGTGTGGTTATTTTTATGAAGTGTGCCAATATTTCTGGAATTGACAGCGTCTTCGAGGAGCAGGGAGAAGTAAGGGAATAGTGAAGAATAAGAGTAATAGTTTGCCTTTTAAACTCTTCCGTCCTATTTTTTGTTTTACATACTACAAAAAAAAAAACGTTCATATCTATGTTTTTCACATTTTTGTCATTTATTTGTTTTTTTCTCTTTTTTCATGTTTATTATTTTTTCATATTTTGGCCTTTTTGTACTATTTTTCATATCCACCTTTTCCATTTTTTTCTGCTCATATCTGCTGCAGTGGACTTTGTTTTTTTTTTTTTCTTTTTTCCAGTAGTCGCAACGCTGCTAGAACGTTTCCATTGGTATGTGTATTCTTTTATATATATAAAAAAAACTGATGAAGGAAAATCTGTGAACCACGTGACAGGGATTACAATGGACACAAGGACTGAAAAGGTTCATGCGTGTGTGCTGGTAATGAATCTGTCCTATTAGGGCCAAACATCATAAGTCTGGCTCAGTATGTGGAGAGACTGCAGGTAGAGGCTGCTGGATGTCGGGGTTGGGAGGGGTTTCAGTGCTGCAGTGGATTCTGGCGCTTTCACTGCAGGAGGATCACAGATGGGCATGTGAACCAGACCCGTGTTAGATCAACTGCAAAGGCATAAAGATTCTCATTATATCGCCAGCTTGCAGCAGTGGGCACAGGGAAAGTGCTCCGGCCATAAATACCATTGTAACTTTATCATTCCCAGGTTTCCTATTGTGTCTACACGGAAATAAATGCATTGTCTTGCCTGATGATTAGAAGTACAGTGGGCTAGTTTAATTAAGAAATATCATTTAAATTAGTAGCATGGCACTATCAGCAATATAAGCTCACAGCATTGTACTATAGGGACTGAAGAGGACTGAAGAGTAATGCCTACCTTTGCACAATTTTCATGCTTTCTGCATTTTATTTTTTCTGGTGCTCTGGGCTTCTGTTGATACAGTATGTTACAGATAAACACCTTCCCTAATTTAGCTCATTAAACGCCTATATTGCGTTACTTATAGTTCACTGGCATTTCAAGTACAAAGCATTTAACTTTGCACTTTAAATTTACATGCGGTGTGTGGAGCTTGCAAGTGGTGCATGTAAAATAAACAGTGTTATTTGGCACATGTACATTACAGCGCAGTGAAATTCCTTTCGTCACATATCCCAGCTTGTTAGGAAGCTGGGGGTCAGACATGATACAGCACCCCTGGAACAGACGGGCCATGCTCAAGGGTCCAACAGCGGCACTTCAGCAGTGCTAGGGCTTGAACCCCCAGCCATCCGATCGGTAACCCAGAGCCTTAACCCATCAAGCCATCACATTACAGCTGCGGTATAAAAATGGCTTGGATACATGCTTACTGTCAGGTTATTCTTGTGGAACAATAATGAATGGCAAGAAATGAAAAACTAAGTGAGCCCTATATCTAGCATATCCAGAATCCTGATACCTTGACCAGATTTCAAAGATAATGGCACAGAACAGGTCTATTTCCTGAACTCTAAAATTCAAGGTTGAATGCGTTAAGTTTATTCCCCTTTCAGGGAACAGAACCGCTATTAGAACGGCTACAGGAGAGACGGAGGCTGCAAAAAACAAAATGGCAGCCAGACTGGCACACAGACACAAGCTGTTCTGATTAGGCCTGTGTAAGAAGGCGCTCCAAATTTTCGCACCTCTCCCTGTTTTTTTTTTGGTAGGGGGAAAAAGCTTGCAGTTTCTCATATGCATTTAATTTCAAGTGGTGGAAAGATTACAAAACACTGACGTAAGTAAAAGTGCTGCTCCTGTGGTAATAGTTTACTTGAGTCAAAAAGAAAAGTAGTGATCAAGAAAATGACTCAACAAGGACAAGTAACAAGTCATCTGGTGAGTAATTACTTCACAAATGACTTTTTTTTTTTTTTTTTTTTTTTTTTTTTTACATGTCTACCATTGCCACAACCAATCCAAAAATGTTCTACCCGAGGGAGCTATGCTGACGTGAACATGGCATATTAATACATACATGTTTCTAGGTGCATAATCAGCTAGCTAGCAAAGTTGCCCCTTACACACTGCCCTGGTTACCTGTAGGCTGTAGCAGCCCTTTATATTTAACACAACAGGCAAAAGCTACTGAACATCAACGTGACATCTTATGTTTAATACAGAGCCTTCATACTATAAAGCATTGAAAGATCTGGCTAGCCCATTATCACTCTTTCCTCTGAAGAGTTTGAAACTGAAGATACTTGACAAATTGGGCCAGGGATGCTCATCTGTCTTTAATGTCTCAGACTTTATTTTGATTTGGTCTAGAAAGTAAGCATGTTTTAATTGGCTTACAGGGGTTAAATGCATTATTATTATTATTATTATTATTACTACTTATACTCTTAAAAGTGATTAATAATAAATATAGCAGAACTGAATATTTAACAAGAAATATTGTAATAAGACTTGTAGCCATTAGAACACTATAATCGATGAGTATGCTTTTATAATTAGTATGCTTTTGCATCCTCATGGTCTTCAAGGGTTTTTTTTTTTCACATTGTAAAATTTGCACAATTTGCTTAAGCCGTGTGTTGGTGTTAATATCATGCCTGCATGAGCACAGATGTGAGAATGGCATTTGTTTCTGACAGTGGTTTCATTTAAATGCGGTTGTCTGTAAAGGGGAATTGAGGTAGGGTGTTTTAGTGCTGAGCTGCGTTCACTGTAGAGAAGGTGAAAATAATGACAGCTGTCAGGGGACTGGAAATGAGGCACTCCGTTTTTTTTTTTGTTGTTGTTGTTTTTTTTTAGCTTTTTCATTACACTGCAATAGTTGATTATGTTGCTGAGGACATTTCACAAACCAATGCCTTTACAGTGTAATGAAATATTGATGACAACAAGAGCTAAATAATGCATGTCTAATAAAGCCAAGACGTGACGCTGATTGAGTATAAATACGTTACATTACTGTGATCTGTCAGGTGAAAGTAGGAATAATAAACCTGGTAGAAATATGGCTGCAATACCTAAAGAAATTGTAATAATATGCATCGCTGCACTACCGACCTAGCCTGTCCTTTTATGCTTTTTTTATGCGTTTATTTTGCCCTTTAAGGTGCTCTAGAGAGAATAGTCACTGCACTCTGGGTGAGATCAGGTCTCTGAGTCAGGATGGGGGTTTCATCTCTGGACATAGGCCGTCTGACCTTCACTGAAATATGGGGAAAACAGGATATGAGGTCACAATAGTCACAGTATGAGTCCAAACAGAATTGTCTCTCTCAATGCAAACTTAAGCAGGTGTAAAGAAATGCAAAATCTCATTTCAAGAAATTATTAAGAGCATTTTTCTGCATATTTGATAAATGTATCACTTGGAATGGCTTACGCAACACAACAACCAGCAAGGGATATCATTGATTGTTGATTGTTTTGTACAGTACCGCACAAAATGACATCTTAGCAAGTTACAATATCTTGAATATAGTCAAAATGATCTAGCATTTCCTATTAGTCTAGACATTAGATTATAAGAAAACCAAATATAAGATTGTTAAACCTATTTCTAGACTATAAGTTTGACTACATTCAAGATATTTCCACTTGGTAAGATGTCATTTTTTGCTGCGCAGTACTTTAATGGTCTATGTTGACCGTTGTTTTTGGCACGTGCATTCTCCTTGTCATTGTGTATTCTCTTTTGTCATGCTCTCTCTTGTCCGGATCTCTGCTACGTTGTTGTGGATGTTGTCCCGCGTTACTATGCCCTGCCATTTAGTTAACCTTGACCAGTCGAGGAAATCAGTGTGTAGCTTTTACTTTGTCAGAAGCATATTTTACTGGTCACAAAGGCTTGTTTTATTTACCCAGCAGGTAGAAAGATAGAAATGGAGTAAATGACGCATGAAAGGAGCCGGAGGATTAAAGAATAATGGAACAGATGAAAGGGAGAAGGACAGACCAGAAGAAAAGGAGTTTGGCATTTTTAGCATAGATGGAATTAAACACTGCAGTACTTTATTGGAGACATAGTATTTATTGTATGTTTAAGTGGGCGCGGCCTTGATTGTTTTTTCAGAGCACTTTTAGGGCTTTCTCCTGAAAGTGTGTATTTGAAATCCATACCACTAAGTGAGATCAGCACTGCTATGATCTATTACAAATGTTGAGGAATGGACTTTTATGGCAAGGCTGAGCCAATGGCTTGTTTCAGTAAAATGTTAGCCTTTTTTTCAGTGCTATACCTTATTGCAGAGTTACATATCCAAACCACATGAGCTTGTAAAGGGTGAAGGAAAAGGAAAGGACGGACAGTAAAGTAGCTTAGTGTTAGTACTGGGTTTAGACTTAATATTGATTGTCTCTGCCAGCTGTCAAGTGCCATGGGACTTCATTCTGTTTTACTTCAGAAATTCCCTCCACTGCATGAAGATAATGCACAACCCTGGTACTGCGTGGATTCTCCGGTTATTTTATGGCTGCTTTCGGCTGATATTTGTTTTAACGCGTCCTCGTTTGCCAGGCTGTTGGTGGTGAATGTGGCTCGCTCATTAGCATTTTGTTGGGGAAATTCCTAGGGATCATTTTAGACACTAACCATTAACACACAGTCCAGATAAATAATGCAATAAAAGAAAGAAATCCACATCAATTTTCTGCTCTGCCATTGATTAAGGGGCTTTGTATACTGACCTAGAGCCTTGGTCATCCACTAAAGGTGAAGTCGGTGATGAAGTAGGTTTCAGTGTCTCTGAGATTCTATCCTCCATTTTCCATTGCAGTATAAGGTCAGGCTGCCACATTAAATCTCATTGCTCAAGTTTGGTTCATGTAATGAATAGAGGGCATGTTCTGATTTTATAGCACCTTTAATGTCTGCTCAGGCCTAATTGAATTTTAATTGTAAATGCAACATCAGAATACGTGTGAACTCTATAGCCGCTACTCATATTTGACTGCTGAACATGACATATCATACTTTTGTTCCTGTACTGCTAACTGTATAATTAGAATATTTTTAACTGTGATAGTTTTCTTTGGAAGCAAAAAAAAGAGAAACATTTTTTGTTTCCACCAAAATGTTCTTCCAGCACCCTGGGGATCCTGCTGGCTGTCAGCAGAGAAAGAACATAGCTATCTAGCAATGCGCATGAGAAGAGAAAAAAAGTGACGGTACACCAAACTCCTTGGGGTTGAATTTTTATAGGCTGAGTTCAACAGACATGAAGATGCTTGTTACATTCCCACTCATAAAGGTTGCTCTGCCTTCATTGTTATACAAGTCCCTGCTGCTTCATCATTATACAATTCCCTAAAAACCCATCCAATACATAACACAGAGCCACTAGGTTATGGAACTGGCAAAGTAATTGTATAAGGAACCAGGTTTTTTTTTTTTTTTTCCCCGAGGTGTTTATTGATGCCATTTAAAATAGCCTGGGTAAATGAAATGGCTTTACTGCGACTATAAATCCAGCTGACCTCTGCAATTGCGAATGCTGTGAAGGAGGATAAATCTTCGATGGAAATGGATCTGTGGAGCCCTTTAAATCTGACCCAGCCTGACACAAATCCTCTCCCAACACTGGCCACTATTTAGGAGACTTGCATGGTTAAATAATGTACTGTTATGTAGGAGCTTCTTGGAATATTTAAATTCAAGATTAATAAACAGTCCTGCGAGGTAAATAGTCTAACTCATGTATCTCTTCACTCTCTGTCCCATTTTCTTCCAGCTCTCCCCATCTCCCTGTAGGACCCGCACTTCCCAGTTGGAGGTCAGCTCCACCAACTCCACCCCAGCAGCCATGGCAGATGACGCAGACATGCGCAATGAGCTCTCGGACATGCAGCAGCGTGCCGACCAGCTGGCCGATGAGGTGAGGATGAGCGCCAGATTTGAAATGACTTTGCATTAATGTCTGTTATGCTGTTTGGTTCATTAGGTTACCAGCATATAAAATGGTGGAAGGGGTATTTTCAGCATTCATTAGAACTGTGTAATGAATACTCATTTCAGTCACGCGGGGGTTCAGCTATGATTCATTTCAGTGGTCGTTAAAGTTGTACCTTGATGGTAATTGTGTGGTGAGGCGAACTTTTGTAGTTTTTGCATATGTAGCTGACGTGGCAGTTCTTTCCTTTGCCACTAGAATGCTTCAGGCTGTTTGCCATCTTGCTACGTTGGGGGCCTCCATTTCTGCCTCCATTTGCTAAAATTCATGTGACGTATTTATGAGCAACGTGAGGACCAAAGCTTGATCTCATGAGAAATTTACACCAATTCAAATCAACTAGGGTGATGAGGGTGGAATGAATGCTAACCAGGTACAAATGCTAGCAAAGCTCCTACACTCTCAATATGCATATGTAGCTTTTACATATAGCAATAATGTGGCACTACAGAGAAGAGTTGACTCTCTCATCTGGAGAGTAATCCCACAGTTCAAATCTCACAGCCATCCAAGGCAAGGAGTCCAAGAGAGCAAAATGGGCCATGTGCTCAGTGAGGGCAGGGTGACATACTCTTCCTCCCCTAGCAATCACAGCAAAGCTAGCCAATCTCGGGCATCTGTGAGCTCATGCATCCTGAAGGGGGTGGATAGCACTGTCATGGAGGTGTGTTACACTACCCCCTGACACTTGAGTTTTGTGGAACTTACATATTTCACTTAAGTGAAAATTCGAAGAATTATTTTTTCCAGCATGGTTGGAAATTTAAGAGTTCTTAGGTTCCTAAAACCAGGAACCCTCCCAGATAGGGAAGGCTATACTGTATATGATTCTTCAAACAACAAATGTGATATGACGGTAAAAGAGTCCAAATTCTCACATGATGCCTTTCATACAGAGGTGTATTCAAGTATGACTGTGAAGGCCTTTAGATGTCCAATAGGAAATGAACAAGCAGTAATGGCACAGAGTTTAGCATTGATTATTTTTGATATATGTTGTATATGATAGAGTGAGAGTAAAACTCTCTCTCTAACTGCTCACTCATTAATTACCATGTACTTCTGTTCTCTACCATGCTTCTCCCACATATCTCAGGTCTTAAAGAGCTTTATCTTCTATCTTTCTTCTGTTTATAATGTTTTGCCTCTCTTTCCACAGTCACTGGAAAGCACTCGTCGCATGCTGCAGCTAGTGGAAGAGGTAAGCCATGTATACTGCATATAGTGTATACTATATAACAACTATATATAGTATGCTATCCATTAAGGAGAGTGAAATGTGGTCAATACAATTTTAAAGGAATACTTTAATACAAAAAAATGCTATCTTTAATAATGAAATTAACATTTTGAAATGAAATGACAAACAAAAGAACACTGTTAGAGGCTGAGACTGCATTAACTAGCCCCGACTAGCACAATTCTTTGTTAGACATGTTAAAGAAAATGATTTGAGTGATAGTGAGATTGTAGTATTGTGTAAGTGTGTGTATGTGGGGGGGGGGATGAATTACAAGATGGGAATCAAATGAAATGAAAACCCCAAACTGATATTTGAATAAGAATCGTTGTGGTATATCAGTTGGGTTGTGTGGTCTCTGTTACATTTCTGTCTGCTGCCTGCTGAGCACAACTGACAGATGGACTTTGTGGCCAGGAGCAAGTTTAGTCTTTCTTAACAAGGCTAGACAGGATGACAGTTGGGTGAGATGGAGAAAGGAGATGGACGAGAGAGAGAGACAGAGACTCCAGTGGTCTCTGTGTCATACATCTCAAGGTCATGTTTATAATCAGTGTCCATAATACTCTTAAGGCAGAAAAGAGGACAGCAATACATGGCCTCTAAAGTAAGGAACAGTAAGGAGTGAGGACAAACCGTAGATGATGGAGGGAAAGACTGACTGAATATGGAGACATATTGGCTCTCAGCAAATAATTATTCAGTTATTGACAAGACCTAGATAATCTAGGCTGCAAAATGTACGATACATTCTCACAGTCAGGTTTTCCAGAGCTGGGAGGACACCCTGACACTAACGCATTAACCCCTCGGGATTCATTTACTTGCTGAAGCAGGCGTGGCTGCCGTGCTCCATTTCAGCCTGATTTATGCCACCATGCAGCCTCTTGATTATAGGAAACATTGATGCTGCTTCCACGGCAAATGCTGACGCAGCCGCTCTTCTGATTTAAGCTCAGGCACATTAACTGGTGCTTCCAAACGGCATAAAAGAGGACAGTGGAGCAAAAACATCCCAAGAAACACACCTGATTTTGTGAAGGCTTTTTAATAACTTGTGTATAAAAATAACGTGAGAGGTGGGAGATGTACGCAGGCCAGCAGAAGTCAATACTTTCACTAAAGCTAATCAATGACTCAGTCAAGTACTGAGTATTCAATATATCGATGTCCGTGTCTTAGTGTTTCATAACCTCATCCCAACTTAGTCTCTGAGTGCAAAGGGTACAACTGAACTAGGAATGTAAAAAAAAAAAAGTCATGTGTGCCTTGTTCAAGAACCAAGGATACCACAGTGCTCTAATTTGTATAGATTCATTGTGCAAAGACATTCATATGTTTTCATCCAGAGCATAGGTTCCCTGCTTTGTGGCGTTTTGCACATATGGTAAAAGGTAGCTGGATCCTATAATAGTACTAAGAAATGACATTCTGAATGAAGATAATCTGATTTAAGTCATTCTCACTAGTGATGATTAAGTCTAACCCGATATTATAATTCCCAGAAGTGACTATTTGCTGTATCATTTTCATAGTGCAGTTATTTGGCCAAAGCATAAGGGTTCAACACGTACGTTTTTGCAACCTGAATCCTAAAAGTTGAACTCCAAACTTCATACGGAAGGAATTTATCCATTCTAAAGGCTTCCTTAATCCTTCCTTAAGGATGCCACTGAGCCATTCATTTAAGAACTTTGATGGTTTCCATGATAAATAAGCTACAACAATTGGACTATAATCAGTGCTGACCCAGTCCAGAGGTATCACCTCTCTAACAG
>CM075021.1:1780726-1795726 GCA_037576675.1 Pangasius sanitwongsei | reverse complement strand
CATAATCAGAGATAGGGAAACAAGCCATTATCACTGGGAAGGGGAAGCAGTCCAACAAGAAGTAATGCACTGATGACCTCTGAGTCCCAGATTTCTGTTGCTAGCTAGTTTCCCCTTGTTTTTTCATCTGTTAAACAAAGGTATGTGTTTTAGCCAACAAGCCATGTATGTTATATGTCAGCAAGGCCTAACATTTCAGCTAGAACTGATTTGTTTATGCCTGTTACTGCCTGCCTGTTAGTCCAGCATTTGTCCACTGTTGCTAGTGTGTGTGGGTGGAAACACTGGTCATATGGAGGCTCTCCGGCCACCTCGGCGCTTATGTTCTTCATGATTCATGCAGAATGAAGAGTGGAGGCAGCAAGGCCTGGGGCAACAACCAGGATGGTGTCGTGAACAGCCAGCCTGCCCGTGTGGTTGATGAGCGGGAACAGATGGCCATCAGCGGAGGTTTCATCCGCAGGTGAGGCTTCCTTGGATGAGAACTGGACTTGTCCAAAGGGGGCACACAGGGATGGTTAAGACAGCTATACCGCAGAGACAGCTTTGATAAGACCACTTGATGTCACATATACTGTATATAGCTAGGTCTGAGGTTAACTTAGTCTGCTGTGAGTAAATAATAGTGTGCATGCTCAGAACAATTACTCATTCATCTTCAGTAACCACTTTATCCTGGTCAGCGTTGACGGGGACATACCCAGGATGGGACACCAGTCCATCCCGCTCACACTTATGCACACTAATTCATGCCTATGGACAATTTAGAATCACCAATCCACCTACTGGCGTGTCTTGACGATGTGAGAGGGAACCAGAGCACCCAGGGGAATCCCACTTTGACACGGGGAGAACATACGAAAGACATAGCCCAAGCTCAAATTTTGAATCGGGGACCCTAGAGCCATGAAATACCCCTGTAATGTGCTCATGTCCTGTCCTGTATGTGATTGTCTGTGCAGGGTAACAGATGATGCCCGGGAAAATGAGATGGATGAGAACTTGGAGCAGGTGGGAGGCATCATTGGTAACCTGCGCCACATGGCCCTTGACATGGGTAATGAGATTGATACTCAGAATCGCCAAATTGACAGGATCATGGACAAGGTAGGTCCCAGGAGAACATTCCGATTTTTAGAGGAAACAAGGTTTTATCATGCGTCTGTCTATAAAAGTAGCAAAATGCATCACATTACTAATATATTCATTTATGATTTTAACACAAGGAAATGCATTTATGCAGTCACATGCTATTTGCACCTGGGTGAAAATAGGAATGTTGGAACGTTTAGTTGCTACCAATGTAACCCTAGCTAGGTGGCTAGCTAGGTGGTTAGCGATCTTGGTTACTAGTTTTAATGACACAATTATTAGTCTAATAACTTAGCTAGCTTGCTAGTCAACTTGGCTATGGAATTTTTGTTAAATCTACACATTAGCTAGCTTGCAAACAACCTTGACTGATGGTATAATTTACTCTGTATATATAATAGTTAGCCTAGGATCAGCTAGGAAAATTTAAAACCACCCAATATTCAAGAGGTCACATTTGCTACTGTTACTGTAAACTATTATATTGCGTAATGGATAGGCAGTATTTTATGCTAGGCAATAAGTCTAAAAAGTCAGATTTAACACTGCGTACCTGTGTGGGGGCATAATGCAAAGTAATAACTTGCATTTTCTTTTTTTTTTTTGTTGTTGTCTCTTAGGCTGAGTCCAACAAGACCAGGATTGATGAAGCTAACCAGAGGGCCACAAAGATGCTTGGCAGCGGTTAAGCGTCTGAAATGCCTGCTTTTACTAACCGTGCAGTTTGTCAAAAGGCGCAAACATGCTTTTATCTTGGTATTTACCTTCTAGGTTTGCACACATGCACATATCACCCCTACATTGTAAATGTTGTTCTGTGTGCTGTCTGTCGGCTTTTTCAATGATAGTCCTCGTAAAATGATTTCTTATACTCTGTATCATTCTTTCCAAAGGTTGTATATAGTGCTGGCTCGATGGCTCTAGCTCACTTGTGAAGTTTTTATTCTTTTTTGTCACCTATATACGTATGTGTATATATGTATACATATATATATATATATACACATATACGCTTATATATGTATACATATATATTATATATGATATAAACCTCTTTACTGGATGAAATATATAATAGGAATGCTCTACAAACTGTCTTTCCTTTTCAGTATCTCAGTATCGTCTTAGTAAAACTGTGTCATTTCATTAGGCTACTGTCATGCTCCTTATTTTGATGTTGTCATGGCAAATGATGAATGGGTAAAAGATGATTAATTATATGACGATGATGCAAAAGCACTTACAGTATCCTTCCTTGGTTCATTTTCCTCATCACAAACATAATCAGTTACTGTTTAGACAAAGTGCAACTAGATTCTGTAGCTGTAATAGACATTGCATTCCAAGTGGTGTGAATTGTGCATTATGCATGATGAATAGTAGATTTTAGAGTCTTATAAATAAAACTTGTCTTAAAAAATATAAAAAAAAAAAAAATCATGGCAGTAGCAAAAATTGACAAAGCATGCTCAGTATTAGGACACAGTTGAACGTTCCATATTCCTGCAAGTTTGCAATAGTGCTCTCTTTCTGTCAATATATATTTACAGACTGTGACCATCGATGTAACATAATGCAACATGACCGAAAGAAGAACTGTAACAGACATGACTAAAGTGGTGGTTCTGCAAAAATGACCTGTTTTCTAAATGATTATGCAGCCTGGAAAAGATAATGACTGAAGTGCTGAATGGTGGAGTTGTTTTCTGTATCATAGGTTTTGGATGCTCTGAGAAAAAAAAAATAAATAAATAAACAAACATTTGCAATGTAAAGCAAAGATGCATATTTCTGAGAGATCTTACTTTTATAAGAAGACTGTATCCTGTTAGTTTACTTTCCCTGTGTGGTTTGTTACTGGTTTAAAAAAAAAAAAAAAAGAAAAAGAAAATAATCCATGACAAAAAAAAAAAAAAAAAAAAAGAGGTTTTTGTTGCTTCTGTACTTTAGAGCTATGCACACCAAATTGCTACGATGTTGAATAGTCTGTATAAGAAGACAAATAAATACCTTACCTGAATGACACATAGGTTAAACTGTGAGACTGGTGTCCTCAATGCATGTAATATTAAAAACTCCCTCTGTATCCTGTCAGTCTGTGACGTGGTTGACATTTTGTAGCTAGCTGAATTAATTAAAATGAATATAACCCCTCCTGTATGGGTTGTCATTATTGTTTTGCATGGATTGTATGGAACTGGAAACTATCAGAACTGTCTTTTTGGACAGATCTTGAATGGTCAAATTTGATAACCCTGATAAAACCTAAGGGGGGGGTTATGGATTCATCCAAATTTAACTATAAAGTACAGCTATGCACTGTTGCGTGAATGACAGCATTGCTATTTCACAGAGCAGCCTTTGGAACCATTTACCAAATGACTAAATGATTAAAAAAAAAAATCTAAAATATTTCTTCTTTAAAACATCTGCGGTTGTAAAAGAAGTGGGTTGTCCCCGAAGCTGTTAATTAATTAAATAATGTTGATTAATGCTAATTAAATAATTCTATGTCATTCATTTTACTACAACAGATAAGATAGTGAAACGTGATCTAGAACATCCTGCCCGAATATGACTTGAAACTGAGAGGTGTGCATACATACAGCAAATTTGCATATAAATATTAATTCTTTAACCGAATTTCTTATCTCTTGCTATTAGATGGAGATACTCATATTTTACTACAATTGGATACCAAATCCTAGTTTTAGTTTAATTACATATGAGATAGGATGCACCACAGACTACGGATGCACAGACTGAGGTATAGATGATGTATACAATAGATAAAGCAATGCTAAATTTGAACAACAAGGTTGTTTCATACTCGAAGGCCCTGTTCACACCTGGCATTAATGTGTCCTTGGTGATCCAATCGTAAGTAGACAGCGCTATGTACAGTACATCCAATATTTGTAGTGTGAACGCAAACAAAGAACCGCCTAATCGACTGCATCATTGCCCTAGCTGGAAAATCCGTAATCATTGCGAGACACTGGATAGAGGCGATGCTGTAACAGCAGAGACAAAAGCAGCTGCTTTTCTTAGCTCCTTTCATCGTCTCATTTTCCATTCTTTTATGTTTCGCTAACAGATCGCGCGAGCGAAACATTTGAAACAGTCAGTACAGGTACATGAGATATGATTCACAGGACCTTTCTACCTGAAAACAAATGCAGCAGAATGACGTAGTAAATGTGCACAACGCCCTTCCTCCAGCGGAAATGATGTACGAAATCCGATCACAAGTTCTCACTGGCGACGTCTAAAATGCCAGGTGTAAACGTTTCGGCCGGATCACTCGAGATGGATGTTAATACCAGGTGTGGACAGGGCCTAAGACCTTAACTAGTAGCCAAATAAACAAAAATATCCACAGCAAAAACTATTAAGTAGCTTTTTTCAACTTATTCAATCTGTGTTCACACAAAACCTTTAGGAATTCTAGGAGGTGAGATTGATTTCATTCAAGTTTCATATAGAGGGAGTCATTAGAAAACCCTGCAACAACACTAACCTTTATTTTATACAAGCTGGCTCTTGGAGATTCTTACAGAGCTGCACTTGTGAGACGGTGGGACTGGAGTTGCTGGAAATGTTCAGCAGCCTTGTTGCAACTGAGGGGCACATACGTAACGGTCAGATGAAGGATACAGCCTTACAGAACATTCCTCATATCTACTGCTGGTGTATGAACTGGCGGTAGGTATACAACATACTATTCCCTCTGAATGTATCTGAAAGGCAAAGCCAATTCTTTTGTTTTTGCTATACACTGAAGGCATTTGGGTTTTGATCATGAGCAGATCCTTCCTTTCTCCACACTTTGGCCTTTCCATCACTTTGGTATCAGATATCATATCAGACCTTCTGATTCTTCCTGCTGATGAGTGGTTTGCGTCTTGTGGTATGGCCTCTATATTTCTGCTCTCAAGGTCTTTCCTCGAAAGGTAGATTATGATTGTTTTTGGGTTTTTCTTCACAGCTCTCACAATGTTTCTGTGATCAGCTGCTGTTGTTTTCCTTGGCGGACCTGCTTGATGTCTAGTTGTTAGTACACCCGTGGTTTCTTTCTGTTTCAGGACATTCCAAACTGTTTGTATTGGCTATAAATATCAGGAAATGAAAGCTGAAATTCTGATCTATCATCATGTCTTCTCATCATCTTCATCTTTTGCTCTCTAACCCAAATTTCTTCAGTGTATAGCAAAAAACAAAAGAATTGGCCTTGCCGTTCCAATACTTTTGGAGGGGACTGTATATGTTGCATTATGTATGGATCTGTTGTTCAACAGATGCTGGCTTATTGATAGGGCTTCATTCATCGTCTCTGTCTGCTTTGTAACAGGCTGACATCTGTTGCGTTGGCCTGCGAACAGATCTGCCTGTTCATGCTGGCATTGTAAGTTGGTGTGGGAGAATAATACAGCCCTTTGTTTTGTTCCTGAAACAGACAGATACACAAGGCAGCGAGAGACACCTCTTTTCTCTGTTGTCTCCCCCATATGAGCTTGTAAAAATGAGCGTGTTGAGTCGTAGCCCCTCCTGCACTGGAGTAAATAGGATTTCCTTTCTCCCCCGCACCAGGCTGACAGAGGAGGCATGGCCGGCTGTGTTTGTGCCACTGCAGTGGTGATTAAGCATGATGGCAATTGATGAGGGAGAAACAGCCTCTGACAGATGAGGGGATGATTCCTGTTCAACAGCACCTGCCTACAAGTCAGCTTTCTGGATTTCCAGATCCTTCATTTTCAGTCTCTTTCTGTCTCACAAGCTGAATTTCATGTCCTCAATAACTCTCCTGATATGGCATCACCTCCTCCCTGCTTCCCTACATCAAAGAAAACATGTGGATAGGCTGAGCTGATAAAGGCCTGGCCCACACTGCAGTGCCCACATGCTTCTTACTGCTCTGGGGTGTGTAATCTCCATATAGCCCTCAGGGCAAGGGAAGCTGAGAAGACAGGAAAGAAAAAAAGGATGAGTGGAGGCGAGTGGTAAGCACTGTGTCGAGTTACAAATCGGCATATGTGATGGGAACACCTGAACGCAACAGAGAGATGGAGAAGAGAGAGACATGGAGAGAATAAGGGTGGGGCTCAGTCAGATCACACAGCGTTCTCTCTCTCTCTCTCTCTCTCTCTCTCTCTCCATTGTTTCTGCTCTCTCTGCTTCCTCGCTCCTCCCCCTCTTTTCCCACCCTCTCAGCCCTCAGTAATGTAGGCATGCATTACACATTGCCTTAAATTATGCCATCATCATCATCATCATCATCATCATCTTTTCTCATGAAATGTGAACATACAGGGCAAAAAAAAAGCTGCAGTGACTTCAGAGGAAGGTCACATGACGTGTGACAGGATGATCTGCTGTGTTGCGATTGGTGCGTTGGGCTGCTCACGTAAGATGGCTGACTCATAGTCACATAGCCTACTGACTAGTGATGAGAACTCTGGATCTTTTCAGTGAGTCAGGCAAAACGACTCATAGCAACTCATAGACAGTTTGCATGAGAACCAGCCAAAGCTTTTGGGCTTTGTTTAGTAAAATCCTACAAAACTCTCTCTTTCTCTCTGTCTCACATACACACACACACACACACACACACACACACACACAGACACACACACATAAGGCACTTTGGTACTACTGAGTACCTAAAAGTCTCAAATAAAGTATTTTTACAGTCTAGAGTCTGGCTGTAAGTCGTAAAAATAGATCCTTAATAAAACATTTGATTAAATACAGGATTAATCTAATCAGTGGTGTCCAATCTTATCCAGAAAAGGCCTGTGTGGGTGCAGGTTTTCATTCCGACCAAGAAGAAGCCACACCTGAGTCTACTGAAAGCCAAGATCAACAGATGAAGCAGGTGGAATCAGGTGTGGCTCCGGCTTGGTTGAAATGAAAACCTGCAACTTTGTGGATAAGATTGGACACCTCTGACCTAAATGAAATTTAGAGATTTTCATGTGGCAAATTTTCACTGACAAGAGATTTTCATGTGGCAAAGCGACATAAATAATGACATAGCCGCAAACAAGGTGAAGACGAGAGGCTGCCACACTAGTGAATTTTTTAGAGGAATCCTGTTATAGGCAGTTCAGAGTCGACTACATTTATCCAGAAGAAAGGCTATCAGCTCGTTTTGAGCAGTTTTAGGGTGTTTTCACACCTGGCTCGTTGGGAGCATTTGTTTCGGAACCTGCTGCATTTTCTTCCTTGATTCGGTTCGTTCAGACATATATGAACACAGCAATCGGGCTCGATTCCGCACCAAAACAATCGGGCTGAGACCACCTTGTTCAGCTGGTCTTGGACCAGTTGTTTTGGTGTGGATCTGAGCCCTTGACCTGTATCCGCATGATTTTGTGCGTTGCTCTGCTGCTACTTGATTGGCTGATTAGATAACTGCATGGATGTGCAGGTGTCCAGGTTTTCCTAATAAAGTGGACAGTGACTGTAATAGTGTGATAAATGCCCTACTTGAGCACTGCTGAGTTAATCTTCCAATACAATCAACATACAAGCAAACCAATGTATTACTCTGATTGCTTTTTAATATGACACACATTTTAGCTGACTATTATACAGTTAGAGATAACAACATATACCTTTTGCAGAGTTTCCCAGGTCTATTACTCTGCCGTGTCTTTCTTCAGTATCTTGTAGATTCTGCTGAGTGAACATTCTGAGTGAACAAAAATCTAGAAAATGAAAAATATCATGAATGAAGATTCCGGGACGCAGCGAGGAATTAGATATTATAGGTAGAATTACTCCAAATACCAATTACTACCAATTACTAAAAAAAATGTACAGTGCCTCCAGAAAGTTTTCACCCCCTAGTGATTGTTACTCTTTTCAGTGTATTAATTGCTCCATTACATTCAAGTTCAGTGAAGGGAACTCTTAAAGCTACAGTATACAAAAACATCCTATACAACTGTGTGCCTCCAACTTTAGGAGGCAACAGTTTGGGAAGGCCAAACTGGGTGTGATGGTCAGGTGTCCACGTACTTTGGCCATATAGTGTATCTCAACATGCTTCATTGGGTCATAAGTTGAATCTTTTGAAGCAGAGAGCAGTTTGGTTGCTGGCAAACACTGATTGCTTTGTTCTCTTAAGTCACGACCTTTGCTGAATTTGAAAGTAAAATGCTCCTTGTATTTCCACAACATAAACACATTTAGCTCATGTCTTCCATTCTGTGAGTTAAGCACGCTACACATCAATATATAAAAAACAGGGTGTGATCTCTTTTTTTTAACGTGAGGCGGTATATAAAAAATAGCCTACGCCGAGTTGCCTTATTTGATAGATTTTCCAACTTAATAATTATCAAATGAAACAAAAAGACAGTAAATTCCTTCAGTAATATACCTTTTTTTTTAGAATGTAACTGTAATCTAAACTGTAATTTAGAATGTAATCTGATTAGCACTTACAATTTAAACTGTAACTATAATGAAGTACAGTTTTGTATATTTGTATACAGTTACTTGTATTTTCTTTCCTAAATACGTAATGCTGTTGCATGAAATGTTACGGACATTTTCAGTCAGTATAAACAACTGAATTATTTTATCGCCACAAGGCTGTTATAAGATTGGTCAGGACACTGTTGGGTTTCTGTGTGTAGAGTATCGTGACTCTGTGTTTAGCTGCTGGTGAGCAGGGTGATGGGAAAAGGGAGGGGTGTGAGCCACCTGCTGGGCAAACAATTCATACCTCTCCACAGTAACACTGGTACAGAGATAAAATGAACAAACTAAAGCTTTTCTGATAGTAAAACACTGTATACAACTGCCACAATAAAATTATAACAGTTAACCTAGTAGGCTAGGCAAAAAAAAAAAAACACGGGCACCCTCAAAGCAGGCGGAAATAACATTTTAAATTTTTGGCCTCTGGTGAAAAGAGTTATGAACTTGTCCAGTGTGGACAAGTGCCAAGGAAGTATTTAATTTTGCCAAGACAGTTTAGCGAAGTCTTCTGCCTATTTCTGTTCCTGCCACTCCCAAAGCAGGCTCTGAATAGCCAGTTACATTTCCACAGCCAGTGAGGCGTACTTCATACATCTCTAACAGCATTATGCGGCACTTAGGTTAGGGTTCTGCACATTCCTCTCACATCCTGCCCTGAGATGCACAGAAGGTCAGGAAAGTTGACGAAGTTTCAACAACCACAGACTTGTTAGGATTAGAAGATTAGTAAGTGCCCATGCTGCTACACACCAACTTAAATGTCCAAAGACCATTGATGCCAGAGTGTCTGAAAGCGGTCCTTTTATTGACTAGTAATAGCTACAGCTCATGTTACAATGAAAAGAGAGTGTAACAATGAGTCTACCTTGTAGATCACATTTGCTAGTCACTGTGCAGAAGGATATAGTTAGCCAGCTTGCTATATCACTCTGGCTATTGAAAACTGTAGTGTATTATCTAGATCCACACAGTGGCACCATTTCCCAGCTTGTTTAACTCTCCTTCTCTTTCTCAAGCCATTATTTTATGAAAGCCAACATGGGAATGTGTGTGAGGGACCTGTGGAGGAATATTTCGTACTGTAATAAATGCTATTTATGCTTGCTTTTCATTCATTCATTCATTCATTCAGTATAGTCTGAAATATTCCCCCACAGGTCCTTCACATGCAAGCACTGAATAACTGTCATGTCGGCTTTCATAAAATAATGGTAGCATTGGAAAAGCAGCATTATTAGAGCTGAAGCTGCATCTGTTCTCATTAGGAAAAAAGCGCACCTCAGCTGGCAGGCTGATTTGCCCAGCATTTATAAGATGCACTTTTTCACTAGCCTAAGCAAAACTGTGTACAGAATGAAAAACCCACAAGTAAAAGAGATGCATTGGCAACATTCTTTTTCCTCATGAAACTCTAATGAAGGAAGCTTGGCTCTACCACCTCCTTAAATCCCAGTCTAACCAATACTCAGTGCTCCTCTGAATGCCCATAGCAATGGGTCACTCTCATGAGCACAATATTAAACTGCAGAAACACACAAGATCAAATCAAGGTGGCAGCCAGACAGGACAGACCTGATTTTTAGTTCTACATGTACTCTGCATGTAATCATACTTTATTTTTAGTGTTAATTTAGAGAGTTCATAAGATAATTTAAAATCAGTGGAGGAAAAAAAAGACAACAGGACTCCTAAATGTGTTATTAGTAAGCCACAGTAAGGCAGATGTTAATGGCCAGAGTTCTTGTTCAGACTGTATGCAGAGCCAAGATGGCTGAATTCCATGTCACACCACTGGCCGCAGTCACCACTAGGATAAAGACAGAAAGCTGAAGTTCAGCCAAAACACTCTGCAGGCCACAAGTCAGACTCAGCATAGGTCTAATTCAATTTCAGTTGAAAATGTAGCTCAAACTAAAATGAATCTCATTAATGCCAAACCTTTAAATCGCCTTTAATAAAGGATGTACATTATAGCAACATGACAGACTTCTGTCATAAGCACTTCAAACTACCTGGTTTGAGAGAAACATACTGCACCTGGGTAGCGTTACAGCTTAATACATGGAGATGATACACATAAATTTTATATGAATAAACCCACAGGCACTGTAATTAACCGATGATAATTGTGAAATTGACCAATGATAACACTTTCAAATTTTCATGTGACATGGGGAGTACTTTGAGGTGAGCCTTGATTTATTTTAATAAAGTTTATATACCCAATCATACCCAGTGGCAAATTACCAATTTGGGGTGCTCCTTTGTGTCCAGCCGAAAAAAATTCATGCAGTGTTTGTTGAGTCCAAATTTTTCAGTCAGTCTAAATATAACCACTAGCATATAATGGGCCATATTTTTTCAAGCTGGATATGACCTGATTTATTTCTAAATCTTTAGTACAAGCTTTTACACAAGAAATTTGGGTAACACTTTCTATGAAGCCCATGCTCATAATGAATTATAGCCCCATTTATAATTATTTATAAGCAAATATTACTGTTCTATAAATACATTTATAAAGATGCATCAAGACCTATATTTCATTATAATAACCATTATAATTACATTTATATTTATATACATTTACACCTTTCTCTGACCCATCAGGATGCTGTTCATAGACTTCAGTTCAGCATCCAACACAATCATCCCACAACAACTGATAACAAAGCTGAGCCAGCTGGGTCTCACCACCGCCCTCTGCAACTGGATCCTGGTTTTTGACTGGGAGACCCCAGTCCATCTGGATCAGCAACTCCATCTCCGGCACCACCACACCGAACACTGGTGCCCCCCAGGGCTGGATGCTCAGTCCACTGCTGTTCGCACTTCTGAATCATGACTGTGCTGCAAAGTTCAGTTCTAATCACATCAACAAGTTTGCTGATGACACTACAGTTGTGGGCCTCATCAGCAACAATGATGAGTCAGCATACAGAGATGAGGTGAACCAGCTCTCAGAATGGTGCAGAGACAACAATCTCTAAATGTTGATAAGACTAAAGAGATGATTGTCGACTTCAGGAGGACCCAAGAGGACCACTCACCACTGCACATCAGTGGAACACCTGTGGAGAGAATCAAAAGTTTCTTTGTGTGCACATAATGGAGGACCTCTCCTGGACTCTCAACACCACCTGCCTAGCCAAGAAGGCACAGCAGCGCCTCCACTTCCTGCAGACGCTGAAGAGAGCCAAACTCGCCCCTCCCATCCTCACCACTTTCTACAGAGGTACGATAGAGATCATCCTGACCAGCTGTCTCACCGTGTGGTACGGGAACTATACAGCCTCTGATCACAAGACCCTACAGAGAATTGTGAGAACAGCTGAAAAGATCATCGGAGTCTCTCCACCCACCATCAAAACCTCATTCAACAACCGCTGCATCAACAAAGCCACCAGTATTGTGGAGGACCCCTCTCACCCCTCTCATGGTCTCTTCACCCTGCTGCCATCTGGCAGAAGGTACAGGAGCATCTGTGCCACCACCAGCAGCCTCCGCAACAGTTTCTTAAAAATTAAAGAAAGCAAGCCAAAATAAATCTATAAATTAAGACAAATAAGACCAGTCATTCAGTTAAGAATGAGGCTGTATAAGAGGAGGACAGGCTCCGGCGGTGTATATATCCATTTTGTTTGCCGCAGGATCTTCTTTTAATGCTGTGCAACACTTTATTTGAGCCAGCATTAAGTGTCAGATAAATGACCAATATGATATATCTCAAGCTACATTGTATGCTCTTTAGTGTTCTGCAGACTATTGGCTTCCTGCTTTTCTAACATGGCATCAGGGAGGGTGTGAGAGATTTCTGTCTGAGAATCACTGAGACACTTGACTTTGAATAAAAAAACAATTAAAAATAGCAGTTTCTCTATGTAATGTTATTGTTTTTCTCCATTTTTCATGTCAAACCATTTTCTTTTTACCTCCCTTTTTTCACATCTAATTCACCTTTTTCTGAAATTTGGCTCCTGATTTTGGCCTTTCAGGGGCTGTTTCACTGATAAATATAATATATATTTTTTACTTGCGTAGACCTGAGTCAAAACAACTTTCACTTCTACCTCTGCAAAAGTCTATTTTTTTGCCTTTCACTCATCATTTCAGCTGTGTGAGCTTTGCCTTTTATGGGGTTTTGTGGGCGTCGCCAAATGCAAATCAGCTGTGCCGTGCTTGCACCTGGTAATTCACAGGTGATTTATCAACATACACGTGAATATGAAGAAAATCTGAAATTTTCTGAAACTTTTGTAAATCCAGCAGAGATTTTTAGTTCAGTTTGGCTTACGCAAACATTTACAACTTTACTAAAAGATTGATGAATCAGGCCCATTGTTTGTCAACCATTAATCCAACATTTTATTGGATATTGGCCATTTTATCAGCACAATTTGCCACCCTCTACCCTTGGTGGTGGATTGTTCTGAGCACAGCAGTGACACTAACATGGTAGTGTGTATCAGACACAACACAGTGATACTGTTAGAGGAAAGTAGTAGAAATGATTAGTAGAAAGAATTTGGAATCATTGTGTGTTTATTTTATACATATTGTTTTTGCACTTTATGGGTGCCAATAATTTCAGGTCTGCCTATTTTTATATTCATATTTGTATGTATTTAGCATAAAATATACACATTATACAGTTCACTTTTTTTACAGCTGTGTGATTGAGGGCACACTTAACAGAAGCATTTTTTTCATACAGACTTTTAAGAATGGAACAGTGAATATAGCTAACAATAAAGTTCGGAATATGAAAAAATAAAAATGAAAAAAGACGCGTTTCAGTGTCTATCCATAAATGAGTCTAGCCATAATTGTGTACAAATTATTACGTAGATTCTCTTGACAGTAAAGTCAGAGCACATACTACCCTGCTTTTCATCTGGTCCTCTGCTGTGATGAATCAACCTTTTTTTTTTTTTGCACATCATGTACATCATGTACAAAAAATGTCCAGATGTGTGCACTTGTGAGTAATAAAAGATTGTGAGCATAAAATATTGCCTGATATTATATAATAGAAAACAAGGTTAAGATTTATAAGCAAGCAAATTCTGTGGTGATAAAGTTGTCAAGGTGTGCACTAAAAGGTTGCCAGTACATAGTCAAGGAACATTATTTCTTCATAAAAACAACGGAACAGTGAACAGAATTATTCGTTAATCGGATGTAGTAGTTGTGACTTCTACACAATCTGTGCATAGTGGAATCTCAGACTCCACTAACTGGCATTAAGTTCGCCTGCTTTTACACGTGAATGCAGTTGTCCAGTCTTCGCCAGATAAAGAGGTATCCTTTGTTTCCACTGTTTGACAGGGAAAACAGATCAGATGAAGGAAAAACAGGAGTGGGTTACCAGTGCAACAGGGCTATGATGATGCAGGAATGAACCAGTGTGTGAGAGTGTCCACCACTCGGCGTATAAATCCAAAGCAAAGGTCCATGTTGTGTGAGAAATCAGTGCAAATATTTGAATAAGCCCCACCCAGGAAGCAGTAGATCATGGTACCGCCCATGCTGATGACCACCGTTACCAGGCACAGGACAAGGAAGAACAAACAGGAGTCTTCACCCACTTCATCTGTACATTGATACAATACAAATATTACATACTAGGATGTATCACACCAAGTATAAAATTCTACACAAGAAAATCATACCATTGTCCAGTAAGGCATCTGTTTCACTGAAGCGGACTTTGAATTTGGAGGAGCTTCTGGGTGGAGAGTGATTGACAGGACTGGATTCCTCCAGACATGTTCTCTTCTTCAAGATGGAGATGAGACCATTGGAGGGAAAGGTCTACGATAACAGCAAAGGCAGATACATATTAAATACATACACATACACTTTTCATTACTAAGGTAATGAAAAAGAGCCACCACATGGGGTCAGTGTGAACAGCAATTTTCATCATCTCAGCCTGCACGTCACTCTTTTAACCATTTAACTGCCATGACTTGCAATAAATGTCAAATGCTGTCTGATTGCACAGTCTAAAGTAGGGCAAGACTCATTGAAATGTCATAGTCAACTATTATTTCACACACTTTTTACACACAATATTTTATTAGAGTTAATGTAATCTATTTTTATATGCAAATGAGAAATACAGTACTGTGCAAAAAAAGTCCTTTGTGGGATTCAGTTAAAATACATTTTACCATCATTATTGTTCTTTATTTATAATCACAGGAAGTTGTTTAACACTATAAAACAGTATGAAATCTGTGAAGCTTTTAATATTGGCAGTTTGAGTGAAGATGGAATTAATGCACTGTACATTTTCCCATTATATATATATATATATATATATATATATATATATCCTGATCTCAACCCAATAGAGCTGCTTTTCACTTACTGAAGACAAGACTGAAGGCAGAAAGACCCACAAACAAGCAG
>CM075021.1:1768096-1780626 GCA_037576675.1 Pangasius sanitwongsei | reverse complement strand
TATTTCAAATCCATTGTGGTGGTGTATAAAGGCAAAATCACAAAAACTCTGTCATTGTCCAAATACTTCCGGACCTATATATATATATATATATATAGATAGATAGATAGATAGATAGATATACATATATACATAGTATTTGCATGTATTCCTCAGTGTGAGCACATTAGACAGTTACATATGCATAAGTATGCCATTTGAGACAAAGCTTGTGTTTTTTTGTTCAGTCCAAAAGAGAGAATATTTGCTGCTTTTCTCCTAAGGGCCTGTGTGTTATATAAGAGGCCCACACCCAGCCGATCAGCAAGTCATTACTTTCCCTCAACAAGTTTTCCACAGATTCCTGCAGCTGGCTGTTGTAAGCCCTGCTGGTGACATTATAATATTTTGTTTTTCGAGACCTACTGGACTGACCAATGGAGCCAGATGAATAGAAGCAGATGCTTTGAGGCTTGGTCAGGGATTACTGAACTGCAGTGTTGTTTACATCCTTAGCCAGGCCACTAGAATTATAAAATCCCACATATAATGATAATACCTCGACTTACTGTGACACCAGTACAAATGTATATTGACTCATAATGGAATTGCAATACGGCAATGCATTCGGGCCAGTTTGACAAATAAATCAAGTCGTACACATACTGAGTAATTTTTAAAAAAAATTTTTTTTTAAACTCACTTGAAGGCTATATTTTAAGAGTATATTTTTTTTTAGACTGAAAGACGTTGACGTACAAACCTACTTATCGAGCTTCTGTCTAGCACAGATCCTGTGTGTACGTTTAAAGATCTCCCCAACACAACATTACAAGAGTCCTCTTACCTCCTCAACTTCAACATGCTCAGTCAGTTCTTCCCTAGACAACCGCTGTCTTCTGGCCACCGCCTCCTGCACCACCTCCGTCAAACTTTCAGCCTCTCTGCCCTCTTCTTCACCCCCATTTTCCTCTTCTGCGTCACTCCATGGCTTCTCTGTCCACTCCTTCATTTTAAAAGGATTTCCTGTACTTGTCTGCTGAACTGTAATGCTCTCCCTGGTTACCTGCTTTTTCAGTGTCAGATCAACCATGGCATATTAAAAAAAACAAAAAAAAAAAACACACACACACACACAACCTCAGATCCCACATACTGTATGTCCAAACCTATTTTCAGTCATTCTAGCTTTATTTGTGAAAAAAGAGAGAAGCTCTTTATATCTTACCTTTTCCCCACTGCGATTAGGTCTGGGCAGAAAGAAGCAGTGTGAGTTCAGGCGTGTTATCTGCGCGTTTAATAATTATTAAATTTACACTGCAGCACTATACTAAATAACTCTATGTGAACACGGTGTAGGCGTGGTAGACCTGCAGTACAAGACAAACTACAAAACACATTCCTATAAAGTTAGAATGTTTTTCTAAAGGAAAAGCCCAAAATCATAAATTCAGGAATGCATTATTAATAAGATGTGGTTTCTTGTCTAGACATGAATCTTTTTTTGGGGGGGAAGATAGCTGTGTTCACCCTGCCTTATGAACAAATTTATATTCAAGTTTACCCAAAAAAAAATGGGTATAAATGTTTCAGGGCTCATTAATGTTGCTTAGTGAAAACCAAATGAGGTTTTTCATTCAGACAGAGTTGCAACAGAGCAGATTAAAACAAACATCATCAGATTCTTTCAGCTTTTTCAAATAAACCTTTGCTCTCACGTGTCTCTCGTTCGTGTCTGTTTGGGACGAACATGTATCTGGTCTGTAGAATTATGTTTACATTGCCTAAAAAATTAAGCTTTTGACTCGTATGCTTTTATACCTTTGGTGTGTTCTGCAGATGCGATTCAGAGAGTTCATGCGCTTTGCCTCGGTCTCGGTCTCGGTACACTGGATCTTCACAGGAGAACAGCTTTTGGCTTGAGAGACAGCCTTCCACCTGGATTCTGAATGCAACCATGGCAAGACACACACACACACACACACATATTCTCAGAGTGAAAGTCCACAGAGTGAAAGTCCACTTTCACACTCAACAATGTCTGCAATCATCATCACTATATCGTATCGTACAGTATTGCCTTTGCAATACTGATATTATTCTATTATAAAAGATTTGCATACTAATGAACTTTTTTTTTTTTTTGAACATCCTGACCAGCCTCAGATCTTCCAGATAAGAGTTGCGGATGTGGATGTGGTGTTTTATAACCTAAAAAATTGATCTCTAAAACCTTTAAGTAAGAAGATATAAAATGTGACAAGCCAACCAAGGCGTTCAGTAGCATTGCCTTCGTGTTGTCGCGTTAATCACATGAAAAGCAGAGAAACCATGTACATACTGCTGAGGAAAAACGGAAACTTCACTAAAATCTCAGAGCTTTCTCAGTTTCGTATATTAGAACAGGGGTCAAGATAACTCCTATTTGGAAAAGTGCTAAAGTGCTGTAACGTTACTAGAGAGCAATTTTAGGCCTCCAGTGTTCCACATTCAGTTTTGAACTAATTATTCTGCAAAGAGTATGCTACTATGCTAGCTTTTAAGCCTGTTTTGTTTTTTGTTTTTTTTTATATCTCCAGCTCACTTACCCCAGTCCTTCTGCATGGAGGCCAGGTTGGAAAGCAGTCTCTCATGATATAGCATCTCCAAACGCAGGAACTGAACTGCCCACTGATCTGGCAGAGTCAGCAAGTTAAAGGTAACACTAGAAGTGACATTCATAGTATGTAGTTACCATTGCTGTGTATTGTATTTCCTTTGCATACAAATTTTATTTACATAAAAACTATTTAAAAAAACTAGATTTACGACCCTTAGAGACATGCTAAACCCCAACTCAGAAAGTCCCACCCTCTTTAGGTTTCCTCCAGCCTGATCGCTATGACTACAATACAAACACTGAGGTGAAATGGTCACTGTTAGTGACAGGGAAGAGGAACTGGGCCCTGCAAATTACTGTCAACAAATAGAATAAAACTCTAGTTATTGCTGCATGGGAAAGTAATCACCTCTGATTTTCGTATATAATTTGTTTTGCATTTACTGACTATTTATAAAATTCCTACCAGCCATATTTTTGTGTCATCATAAAAAAGGATACAGTCCTCTTCAAGAAAATAAGCTTCTGCTATCTATAACAAAAGTAACCGATTAGAGGAATAAAGCCTCCTACTTTAATCCAATTAGGTTTGGCTACAGCGTTCCTACAGTTGCAAGTGCCGATCTCAAAGCAAACACGTGTTACCTTCTAATCTAATAAATGTTCAGTTTTTACGATGGCAGTTTGACAAATTGATAGTGTGTAGGCCAGAAATCTAGGTATCAAGCGTGAAGTAGCTCGTATATCATATTAACCCCAGGCATTTTGAAGACACATGTGAGCTGATTGCACTATGTATTCAGGGCAAATAGAAATAATGCATGTGAATGCTTCTATCCGGAGTAGGCTCTACAGGATAGCGTCACGACTGTACAGCCAACATCATGGTTTTCAGTATATCCTGCTATCTGTTTCTGAAAACAGAAGGTTATGAATGTAACCACGGTTCTACGACCAAGTGGAAGACTGTCAGTGTGGTTTCCCTCAGAATGATTAGAGGATCCCTTGTTCCCTTGCAGAGTACCAGTAGCAAAGTTTTTTTTTAATCACTCAGAATTCTGACAGTAAGGCTAAGAATCATTCACTGTGCTAATACTGTTCTTTCATTGAGGATAAGAATCACTCAACATCTTGATACTGTCCTCGGTTGAGGATGAGTATCACTCAAGCCCACTGGTGCACAAGCAACATTCAACCTGTAAAATCTGACAACATATAGTCTCCTGCCTCAAAATGTCAAGGATGTTCTTGGACAGAAGGAGGTGGCAGTCCAGTGCCTCCTGGGCTTGTGTGCCAAAGATCTGTCTAGATACTAGCAGTATCTGGCACAGAAAGTTTTTACCAAGCAGCGAGAACGGTATTTGAGCCTTATCCTCTGCATTAATAAACTTAATGATCTACTACGGTCCACTGCTCTGTTGTTTGAAATGTTGCTTGTAAGATTTCATTTTGCCTGCAGTTATGGGCATTATTTCATTAAGAGCCAGGACCAACTGTGCCAGAGTGTCAGAGGATGGATAATGAATAGTCAGCAGTATTTACAGTACCTAGCCTGAAATCTTTACACATGGGTATTGGCATCGTTTTGGAGTTAGGGCAAAGCTCTGTAAGAGCACTTTGAAGATACTCCAGTCAAAAATAATTTGCGTATCGATTATTGTCCGTCATCCAACTCCATCAGCTCCACTGTCCTGCCCTGAAAGCCGAAACGGTTGGGAAAGTTAAAAAAAAAAAAAAGTTATGAATTTATAACATAATGAAATATATGTTTGGTTTATAGTTTATTTTTCTCAGGTTTGATAAAGGACAATAATAGCAAGTTAGCTAACACTGTGTGTGTTTATGAGACAGAACATGACTTGAATGATGAGCAAATTCATTTAAGGTAGAAAAAGTTTCACTTCAATCTTCACTATAATATGTATGTACGATATGTTCTATGTGGTTCTCCCGTTAGTAGTCACATGCTAGAATTCCTCTCTAGACAACTCCTTTGACGGAGCAGATTTGATAAGAAAATTAGCAAGAAGCAAAGGATTATCGCTATACGTAATGTCTTGAATTCACTTCCTCACCTCCTCAGCAAGATGAGAATGGGAAAGAGGAAACGGAGGCAACCTACCTGGTTGCAATTGGTACTCAGTGAGGGAAAAAGCACATGAGAATATGAAGCTAATCATGGAGGAAAGCACCTTGACAGTCAACATTAAACTTAACGTAAGACTACGGTCTTAAATGAAAATCTAGATCCCTTAATGGTTCTTTGGTTGTCCCTCGGAGTGAGACCTTAAGGGTTCTAAGTAGAACCCTACAACTGAGTGTTTCACTATTAAAAACAATTTCAAATAAAAAGCTTAACTTAAAACCTTAACTATCCAAATAATCCCTGAAAACCCCCTTGAAAGGTTCTTTTTTTTTCCCAATAGCGTAGCAGAAGAACTCACATGCTTGTATAAATCCAAACCAAGACCTCACAAATTACAAACTGAGGATTGCTGATCAGTTGGCAGTACTGAAATCAGTTTCAATTCCACAGTGAGGCTTTAATTATTAACTTTGCTAGTTCCGCAATCACTCGGGCTTGAAAGTCATGTTACTATTAAGTCTAGCCTGTAAGCCTTTTAAGCCTGTATTAAATCTGTAATGAACAGCAATATAAAGTTTTCATATGGACTTGAACCCAATTCTTGTCAAGAGTCGCCATCCAAAACATCTAGAAAACCTCCAATATGCAATAAAATACGATTTAGTGACAGACAACAAAACCAAAAAGAGTAATAATAATAATAATAATAATAATAATAATATATAATGAGTAGTAATATTTAATTTCTTGCTTGTGTATCAACAGTTGCAAAGAAACACAACAATGTATATATTATAAAATATGATTTAGTCAATTTAAACCTAATGTTAAATATAGGACATTTTAACATATACATATAGGACAATCTCTGTATCTGCCATTTCTATGCACATGACTGCAGAATCATTTTACGGTTAATGAAACCCACCTGATGTAAGGAGTGAGGCAAGAGCATGTGATCGGCGTGTTCACCCAGAGAAGTCAGTGCGGCCAGAAAGACAGGACTGGGCCCTGTAGCACTACGCAAATTACCTACAACACAATCACACCACCATCATTAATATCATTATATCATCAAGCCATCAAATGACAAATATATTTTAAGCACTCTGTCAACCTGCTCTGTTGAGGAAACGCTCCGTACATCATATTTCAGAAAATCTTTCATATGACTGTGTTTGAGGTTTCTATACAGGTCATATGTAGATATCTTTTGGCACCCTGACACTTTTCGATTTCTCATAGCAGCTAAAATAAATAGGAAAATATATACATTTTTAAGAAGTAGCATGCAATGTTTAGTCATTTTGAGTTACCAGCTGTGATAGTAGACAGCAGCAAATTAAATAATAACGTAATTACCTGAAAGTTTTAGTGACCATTGTGCTGTTTCTAATTTTGACCAAACTTTCTGTGAGTTCCCAAACAAATACTAACTTTTTACTCCGTTTCGTTAGTATGCTACTACGGAGTCTACTCTTTTGATTGTGCTTCTGTCAAAAAAGGGAACAAACTTCTTGGAACAGAGCAGCGACTTGATGGAAACTGGTCAGGTCTTGAGCCCTGAAGGCTGGGATCGATGGCAGAATTAAAATTTATAGTCCTGTCGCTTTGTCATCAGAACCCACTGTTCTGAATTAGTCACCACCCAGTGAGCAATCTCTCTCTCTTTTTTTTTTTTTAACAGAAAGCATCCTGTCAGCAGCCCTTGTCCTTTATAGATGGGCTCCATGGGGCTCTTTAGTGGTAGAGATGTTTTTTGGAGGTTGATCCATGGGGTAAGTCATGGGTACTTGACAGAAGTCTGTTTGGGGCTCATAAGAAGTTGCTATAACGTACAGAATGTAGCTGCTTAGCTGATCAGCCAGGTTGTGGCAATTTAAGAGAGGGCCCCTGGTTAAACCATTCATTTGTTCTGGGCCAAACAGAAAAATGGAGTTGAACCCACGCATGTTAGCAGCATGCACTAACTTCAAAAACTCAACAGTGTGAGCACAGTATGGTGAGAGAGCTACTCAGCCATGCTAGTGGCAGGCATTACAGACCTGCAGTTTATCGGATGGTACTGAACAACTCAGCTTGTCAAGGAAAACTGCATTCTGCCATGGCCTGAGAGGCGAGTGGTACACAAAGCCACTTGAAAAAATAAGAAGTTACTCCATCACCAGCTTTGGAGGACGGGTTACCTGTAGCTCTGACCGTAGCCACAAGCTGTTACAAAGATAGCTCCAAGATATACAAAAGCATGTACAAGGTGAGAAGATGGAAGGGACAGATAGCCACTAACAAGGGTATTTTATATCAAATACTACATCATACAGTCACCACGTGACTTCTCGCCTTGGTGGTATGAAGGGGTGCAACAGACCTCCACACAAACAGTAACCCAAGCTTTGGGAACCTGTGAGGTGGCAGTGCTACTCACTGTGCCACCTAATTCCATTATTTATTTTATATAAGAAATATCAAATATGTTACTCAGTTTTCTAATGTTATAAATTGAGACTATAAAACAAAACACTGCTTCATGTTTCAGCCCATCATCAAAAAATTGCTAGGGTATGACATGAAAATTATGACATACTTGAGACATGTTATGAAAGTCTGCAGGTACAAATGTGTGCCATACATTTATGCACATTAATAGGAAAGAAAGCTAACCCTAGCCTAAGCTTTCAGACAGTTAGCACCAAGAGAGAATGTATGTCTCTTTAGCATGGAGTGGAAAGCCTCAGGCCTGTTCACTGTAGTGCACTGACAAGTTTACCTGATGCACTGCCATCTAAGGAGAACCTTATGGTGTTGTTCTCAGATTTCTCTTCTGGCTTGTTATTCATCGTGCGTTGTTTCTCCACCGGCCAATCCATAGTTCCTCTCGTCATCAATTTGTTCTGGTTCTCATGAGAAACAGAGAGGTCTGAGCTGATGATCGCTTCTGTACCATTGGGCCACAGAGTGATGTGGTCTTCCTGTCCTCTCCTGTCCTCTTCTGTTTTGGAGTCTCCCATAACTTTAAAATATTCTCGCAGGTGACCATTCCTTATTCAATGTTTAAATCTGCCAAACAGAATTGTATTTATTTACTTATTTATCCTCTATCAGTAAAAAAAAGCTTACTATCTTTGCAAACACCACTGACATGAGCCTAGACATACTTTCTGTTTAAATATACTGTACATTATAGTATACAGCATCACTGCACTCCAAAGCATGATCCTCTTCGATGGAGTAAAGATATCGTTCGCATTGCTGCTCTTACAATGTTGTTGAAACCAAAACATACTGTATTTTAGCTAGTCAAAAGTCTCGTGAATGATTTTACAGCGCACTTTAAATGTATATTAATACAGGAGTTTTATTACTTGTTTTACAATTATCTGATACCTTCTGTATTGTCTGGAGCATTTTTCACATGTCTGTATTTTCTCCAACTGTTTTGCAGTACTGAAAATGAAATGTTAGGCTACAAGTCAGTTCGCTCATACTGAGCACAAGTAAAAGTAAAGCCTGATTTTTTTTTTTTTTTTTTTTTTTAAGTCAGCTTGGCACAAGAACTATACATAGAGTCAAGTACATCCAAATTCACATTGTACCATAAAAGGCAATTTATACATGGTGTAGCCTGTTATTGACATATTTAATATACTAGGCTTCATAACTGCACTACCTTTTGTTCATTTTACCTGTAAGAAGATGCTCCTTTGGCTTCCTGATGAAACATGAAATGTGTGCGTGCATAATTAATGTGTAGGCTCCCGACTTTACCTATGCAGCCTATGCAGCATATACCGCTGCTCCGTTTATTTTACAGTACGTCCCTTCACACTGTCACACAGCCTGTGCCTGCTCTTCTGCATTTCACTGCAGAGCTAAATGCTTCTCCATCATGCCACAGTGTTTCGTTCAGTATAGGTCTACTTACATTTGCACTGCAGCGTGAACACCATAAAGACCTGCAGCTGCAGCCGTAGTCCAGTGGTTTCTGTATGCAGAGCTTTGCCTGGTTGACACACACACATCTGGAATCAGGTTTGGGTTTTGGCTTTTACAGCTGTGTAGCTGTTTTCAGTGAGGACCAGGGCGTATACTCTTTGAGCTCTTGTTCCATCCTTTGAATAAGTTTTTAGTGCCACTTGCTGGCTCACTGGTAGAAGTACACCATATGACTAAAGGCTCCCCATAAAGTCATATACTATATCTTTATAAAACACCATTTTAGGGGGCCAAGCAATGTAGTAGAACCCTCTTGCTTTCATATTATTTCATTTTTCTCAGCTAAAACTGATCATTCAGACTAAACTGATATTACTGACATCGATTGTAATCAGATGTAACGGTTTACGTGGTTATTATTCTTCTAGTCAACAGATTATTAGGCTGCATGTATACGTAAATGCAGACAATCGGAATAGAGTAAGCCAAGTGAGACCAATTTGAATGAATGATTTTTATCTTTTCGAACAAGGGGGGGTTAATATTCTTTTAATAATCGATTAAATAAAAGTATAACAGCCTTGTAAAACTTTGCATCGAATTACTTTCACAAACACAATCAGCATATGTACTGCGCATATGTGTGTAAGTCACGGCACATGCCTTCTATAACACAACAGTGGTATAAGAAAACCCAGTTCATCTTAGTGATATTAATCTATATAAAAATAATTCTGAGGATGGATTGGTGATGTGATGGACATCAGACTAACATTCTGAGGCAGACGCAGGACGCAGTAAAGTTCAGCATTTTTGTCAGCCATTTAGTGAGGTTGTAGAAATGGTAAAAACAAAGAAGAAAAAACTTTGACTCTTTCTCGTGCCATTATTCCTAATATTAATATTGCTATCATTGGTGACATTAGATGATGAGTAACTTCATGTTATTTTCAACAACCAGAGCATCCATACACACGTCATGACATGAAAATGTGAATTAACGAATTAAAAGCTTTTTAACTTTACTGAGGTCACGAACTCTTCTTCTCACTGTCTGTTTAATAATCACACTTGGATCATTAAAAAACACACACACACACAAGCTACCACAAGCTAGTGTCCAGTTTAAGAAACATATAAACAGTTCATTCTGAATCTCGTCCAGATTGATAAAAATCTTTGCTTATAAACATAGCCGATTATGTGTTAATATTAATGTTTTTTTTTTCGTTCTGATCGAGCATTCAGTCATGTTATTGACGGATTATTAGGCTGCATGTCAACCAGTGACTGTATATGAGTGGATAACATGGTGCTATTCAATGGCATTGTGCAGTTTTCAAGATTTTTTTGGGGTCATAATGGGAGTCACCATCTTGTAAAAATTGGAGCCAGAGCCTGCGTAGTAGAGACCAGGGGCAGACTTAGCATTAGGCAAAGGTAGACAACTGCCTTGGAATATCGAGGGAAATGTGTGCAGTTGAATAAGGCCTCATTCCTATATTTTGCATAGGGCCCCCAAATCACTAAATCCACCCCTGGTAGAGACCCTGGAGGCAGAGCATGTGCAGTAGATAGATTCGGGTCCATCCTTCGCCCGACTACGTTGGTAATGAACACTACTTACCTCTATATATCACTATATCAGTAGAACACTGCAAATGCAATTGTGGATTGGAATCAGATTACAAAAGAAAATCGGTCTTATAACTATCGTTTTAACCATTGTGTGTTCCAACTATCGTTATATTATCAGTCAGTATAAGATTGAATTTATTCAACCTAGTCTCAAATACTCAGTGGACTAAACCCTTCTCTGGTTTGGTGTTTCAATGCTACATATGCATCTGTTAAAGGTTATATTCAAATATGTTAAACTAAGTAAGTAACAATGTATAATCTCGAAAAAATTCATTACAGGGGAAGCAAACTCTGTGCAAAGCATACGAATCATAGATTCTTGTTACATCCGTGATCTCCATGGCTTTAGTCATCATGTCATGGTTACACCAACTTCGGCGCCTGACTACATGTTTTGATTGTTTATTTGTTTTCATTAAACTTTAATCTGCACTTTCATCCGTCTTCACCTCTGTTACATGACACATCAATATACAGTGCCGTGAAAAATATTATTTATTTATTCTATTTTTGCATATTTGTCGCACTTAATTGTTTTAGAGCTTCAGACTAAATTTAACATCAGAGGATGGGCATCGTTTATCAATCTTTTAGTAAAGTTATGTGTAAATATTTGCATAAGCCAAAGCAAGGTAAACAGCTTAAGTTTTTAGTGCCACCTGCTGGCTAACTGGAAGAAGTACACCATATGACTAAAGGCTCCCTGTAAAGTCATATACTAATCTTTATAAAACACCATTTTAAGGGGCCAAGCATGTAGTAGAACCCTCTTGCTTTCATTTTGTTTCATTTTTCTCAGCTAAAACTGATCATGTAGACCGAATCATAGGTTTGATATTGCTGATACTGATTGTAAAGTAAACTGATGTAAAGGTTTACAAGGTATTTATTATTAGGCTGCACGTATAAGTAAATGTAGACAATTGGAATAGAGTAAACCAAGTGAGAGACCAATTTGAATGAAGTTTTTATCTTTTTGAACAAGGTGGGTTAATATTCTTTTAATAATCCATTAAATAAAACACACAGCTCATTTGCATGTAGTGATGTCCACAAAACTCCACTCCGCCCTATAATTCAGTAACATGTAGAACCACCTTTAGCAGCAATAACTTGAATTAAACATTTTCTGTAGGAGCTTATCAGTCTCTCACATCATTTTGGACAAATTTTGGCCCACTCTTCTTTACAACATTGCTTCACTTCATTGATATTGGAGAGCATTTGTTTATGCACAGCTCTCTTAAGGTCCCTCCAAGTCAGTCAAGTCAAATTTATTTATAGAGCACATTTAACACAACAAAAGTTGACCCAAAGTGCTTTACAATAGGAAATATAGTATCAAGAGGCAATGATAACAAAGACAACAATAACAGCAATACATTTAAATTAATTAAAAGCCAGAGTTGGAGAGGCCCTGATGTTAAAAGGTAGATTGTTCCAGAGCTCAGGGGCAGCAACAGAAAAAGCAACATGAAGAGGAACAGACAACAGAAGTTGACTACATGATCTTAGCGACCCTAGGGGCCATGTACGGCTGAAGAAGAGCACAGATATAGTCAGCAGCCATTTTGTGCAGTGCCTTATACACAAACAGAAGAATCTTAAAATCAGCTCTGAATTTAATCGGGAGCCAGTGCAATGAGGCGAGAACAGGAGAAATATGATCCCTTTTCTTTGTTCCCATTAACAGTCTGGCTGCCGCATTCTGAACCATCTGCAACCGAGACAGGGTGGACTGAGGCAGAGCAACATACAGGGAATTACAGCAATCTAACCGAGATGAAATGAGTGCATGGATCACAATTTCAAGGTCCTTACAAGAAAGAAAGTGTTTTAATTTTGTAATAGCTCTAAGTTGGAAAAAGCTACGCTTTACAACAGCATTAATTTGCTTATCAAATTGGAGCAGAGGATCAAGACGAACTCCAAGATTTCTTTGCATAACTATGCAAATTGTTACTTAGAGAGACTAACTGATTTTTAAGTGAATTATTGGATACATGAGAGCCCAACAAGAGAACCTCAATTTTGTTTTCATTTAACTGAAGGACATTATTTGCCATCCAAGCCTTGATTTCAGCTAGACATGGAAAAAAGATGCTCAAATGAGTGAGTATCGCCTGGTTTGATCGGAAGGTAAAGTTGGAAATCATCAGCATAAGAATGATACTTAATGTTACATTTAAAAAAAAAAAAAAAAAAGTGAAGTGACGTGACGTGTGGCCAAGTACGGTGACCCATACTCGGAATTTGTGCTCTGCATTTAACCCATCCAAGTGCACACACACA
>CM075021.1:1732218-1754503 GCA_037576675.1 Pangasius sanitwongsei | reverse complement strand
TGTCTGCACATGTTTGCACTTGTGCACTTTATGTATAAATTTATGTAGTCCCTTGTAGTTCTGTGTTGTTCTGTGTTCTGTCTTATGTAGCAGCTTGGTCCTGGAGAAACGTTGTTTCGTTTCACTATGTACTAAAACTGGCTGTATATGGTTGAAATGACAATAAACTCCACTTGACTTGACTTGCTTGAGTACCGGCCAGGTGGATCAGGCTCTGGAGCATCTGCTGGTCATTCGTCTGGGCTTGGAGCAGGGCCTGGAAGTTCTGCTCCTGCTCCTGCTCCTTCCGCAGTTTGAGGACAGCCTGATTATGAGACTAGTGGAGGCTGGCGAGGGACTTGGCAATTTTGCCTAGCGGCAAGGACTCCATGGTGGTGGATCTTCCTCACTTCCCGGGTTTCAGCACCACTCACTTTTACCACTCACTTTCTCCGTATCTGCCCTCCATTCACAAACCGGCACTCGACCAAGCCCCTGCTTCCACAGACTTCTTTGTAGATTGTTAGTTCTATAGAAAGTTTGTAGAAAGTTTCTATTGAAAGTGTATAGAAAGTGGTTTTGAGATGTCAATGGATGTGGCAGTTGTAGACTAAAAAAAACATTTTTAAGTGAAATTGAAGGAGGTCTTTATGTGACACGTGAGGCGTCTGGTGGGAAGTAGCCAATAGGCTCTGGATCCACCTTGACCAGGACAAAGCAGCTACTGAAGATGAATGAAATAGATACTGGTGGGAATGACCGTTTGTAGCTGCTGTAACTTAATTGATAACAGGAACTAACTCGTCCCGCAGACTACAACATGCTGTTCTTATGCTGTAATATGTAAAAAATATAATCAGTGGCAAATTGCTGTGGTCTGCCTAAGGAATGAAACTTGCTGATGGGGCATGCTGTTATAGGGAAATAGCACATCACCCTACTTGGCATGGATTGTTTTTAATGGCACACCCTAAAGCGTTTTAGTCCTTACTTAATGAATGCACTTGCAAAACAGGCTTGTATGAGTGACTCTCCTGATTATTATTCTTCTTATTCTTCTTCTTCTTCTTCTTCTTCTTATTATTATTATTATTATTATTATTATTATTATTATTACTATTATTATTCTTATTCTTATTATTATTATTATTATTATTGTGCCTGCACTTAACTTTCACTAAAGTAGAATTTGAAGAAGATTCAATTCATTCAATTTGATATTCTCCTCCCCAATACATACATACATAGATCACACAACTACACATATCACACTGCTAAATGCATCACAACAAGCAGCTGTGCAGTTGAAATCTAATGCTGCCTCAGTCACACACATGGATGAGATTCCTTTTACCTTTCCAACTAGAACTGTGCCAAACAAATCTTTTTCAAAAAGCAAAGTTTTTGATATGATTAACTACATGCATCAGTGTTTTTCTTCTTGTGTCTGTTGACTACTTTATTGTATACCAGGCATCACCAGGCCTACTGTGACTTGCCTCGTGTGACTCCTAATGCTATTGCATATTAGTGTATTAGTGTATTACCTCATTTAATCAATGAGGTATAGACAATGCAGAAAGTAAACTTTGTCAGATGCACAACTGATAACAGTTGTGTAGTTTTACTTAAGGTAAGTATATGGTTTTGATTGTTGGGGTTTTCATCCTTTACATAAAATTGACACAACATGACACATTATTCACATGTGAAATTTACACATGGTTTTTAGAAATTTCACAGGTTCTGTTCACACATTTTCATATTTATTTTCACATGGTGCATATATTTTTACACGATTCTTTTATTTTGAATTGTTAATTTTTCACATGATTTACATGTGAAATTTACATATGTGTTTTTAACCACTTTACATGTTATGCTCCCCATATTCACATTCAATTCCATTTTAGTTGTATAGTCCTTTAACAACAGACATTGCCACAAAGCAAGTTTAAAGACATCCATATGATTTATAGATTTATATTTAGATCCCTAATGAGCAAGCTAGAGGCAACATTGTCGAGGAAAATCTCTCTGAGACAACATGGGGAAGAAACCTTGAGAAAAAAACAGATTCAAAAAGGAACCAATCCTCTTCTGAGTGACAATAAATGGGATTATAAATCATTCTTCTACTTCAATTGTATACTATAAAGTCAGACAGTATTAAGTTTGTTGAAAGGCTGTTCATAAGTATCATTTTCTTTAAGTCCAAGAGATTGAGAACAGGTTATTAGGTTGCTCTTAACCTACAATGGTTTAAAATGTATGTATGTATGTATAAAAATGGTGTAGTTTGTTTGTTATAACAGAAACATTAGGAGAAGAGTCTCCACACATCTGAAAAAGTTTGAGAACTCTTTAAATAATGCAGGATTGCCACAGTCTCTTACAGAAGCATTCATCACGCTGCTTTTGAAACCAGGAAAAGATCTGCTTGATTGCAGTTCTTTCAGACCAATCTCTTTGTCAAATGTTAACGTAAAATAATTGCCAAACTGTTAGAAATAGAATGGATACTATTATACCAGAAATTGTTTCTCCAGATCAGATGGGCTTTATCAGGGGTCATCACTCATTTACTAATAGATATAATGAGCCTTCTTGGTATTGTGCATTCTCCTGCGTCCGGTGAGGCCCCAGAGGTGGTGCTTTCCTGGATGCGGAGAAGGCATTTGATAGAGTGGAGTGGAACGCAGTCATTGACTACAAACAAAATGCATTTATATGCTCTAATTAATTAATAATTAGCAAATGCGCAATTTTAAGGATTCAAATTCTCTGCTTTACTTCTAGCCAGCAAAGCGTTTCCCCATTTACCCACTATGCCCATAATTACATAGAAACTTTCACTCTCACGAAAAGTGCACTAATGCAATGAACTACCCACAAATAAGCAAAAGGGTTCACATTGCTTAGTCTTTTTTTGCCCTCCAGCCTTCATGACTAAGCTTATTTTTACTGTCATCATCTGCAAGCTGTAATTAAATTAATTAAGTTATTTCACCTAAATATGTGACACACGACAGTGGGACTGCCCTTGTAAAAGAAAAGTGTAATTAACTGTACTTTGAAAAGTATGCTTAATATGAGAAGTACATAATTTCAGGTTAACTCTTTATACATGCTTTAATACATACTAAATGTATTATTTTGAAACAACTTATGACAGATAAGTTGGTTTAAATTTTAATTATGCTATGCTTAAATATAACTCAAATGCATTCATTTGTGCTTTTTAGCTTTGTTGCACTCAAGCAGACTTAAAAATGTAATATCTAGACACAATTGTTATAACACTTGAAGTAGATCATAAATATACTACAAGGTGTATTAACACATACATACATACATACATACATACACTGATCAGCCATAACCACCTGTCTAATATTGTGTAGGTCCCCTTTTTGCAGCCAAAACAGCTCTGACCCATCGAGGCATGGACTCCACAAAAACTCTGAAGGTGTGCTGTGGTATCTGACGCCAAGACTTTAGCATCAGATCCTTTAAGTCCTTTAAGTTGTGAGGTGGGGCCTCCATGGATCGAACTTGTTTGTCCAGCACATCCCACAGATGCTCGATCAGATTGAGATCTGTGGAATTTGGAGGCCACTTTGAACACTTTGTCATGTTCCTCAAACCATTCTTGAACAATTTTTGCAGTGTGGCAGGGCACATTATCCTGCTGAAGCAGGGCATTGCCATTAGGGAATATCATTGCCATTAAGGGGTGTAGTTGGTCTGCAGCAATGTTTAGGTAGGTGTTACGTTTCAAAATAACATCCAAATGAATGCCAGGACCCAAGGTTTCCCAACAGAACATTGCTCAGAACATCAACTGCCTCTACCAGCTTGCCTTCCTCCTATAGTGCATCCAGGTGCCATCTCTTCCCCAGGTAAGCAATGCACATGCACCTGGCCATCCACATGATGTAAAAGAAAGCATGATTCATAAGACCAGGCCGCCTTCTTCGACTGCTCCAATCAGTGCCCAAGGTGCTTTCGGCGGTGGGCAGGGGTCAGCATGGACACTGTGCCTGGTCTAAGGTTATGCTGCCCCATAGCTGCGATGCACCGTGTGTTCTGACACCTTTCTATCATCGCCAGCATTAACTTTTTCAGCAGTTTGTGCTACAGTAGCTCTTCTGAGGGATCAGACCAGATGGGCTAGCCACGTGCATCAATTATCCTTGGGATCCCATGACATCGGTTGTCCTTTCTTGGACCACTTTTGGTAGGTACTAACCACTGCATACCAGGAACACCCTACAAGACCTGGTGTTTTGGAGTCGTTTGCGTTACCCAGTCGTCTAGCCATCACAATTTTGCCCTTGTCAAAGGTGCTCAGATCCTTACGCTTGCCCATTTTTCCTGCTTCCAACACATCAACTTCAAGAACTGACTGTTCACTTGCTGCCTAATATATCCCACCCCTTGACAGGTGCCACTGATCATTTCATAACAATGATTGTTATAATAACAATAACAATTGTTATTTCAAACACTTCACCTGTCAGTGGTTTTAATCTTATGGCTGATTGGCATATATATATATATATATGTACCTCCATTTTCACAGGCTCAAAAGTAATTGGACATTTGACTGATACGCAGTTTCATGGCCTGGTTTGGCCTTTTTCCTCCTTATTTCATGACAATAAAAGGTCTGGAGTCTGGACAACCACCACAAAGCCCTTGGGGAAGCAAAGACCAAGGCAGAGCCAGAGCAGGGAGCAACATTCTCCACAAACCAGAGGGGAGAGAGAGACATTCTTCATGGTGCCGGGGGGGAGCACCGTTCTCTGCAGAGCCAGATAGGGGAGCGATGTCCTCAAAAAGCAAGAGGGGTGAGCGACATCCTCAGTGGAGCAGGTAGGCAGAGCGATGTACTCAACAGAGCAAAGAGGCGGCGCAACATCCTCAATGGAGTAGGAAGATGGAGCATCGTCTGAAGTGGGGCTGGGTGGCATAATTATGTCCGAGGTGGAGCAGGGTGACGGAGTGGCGAGGCTGAGATCTGTAATGGCGTCTGAAGTGGGGCAGAGGGGCAGAAGAACGCCCCTCAGAGGAGCAGGGAGGCAGAGTGATATCCTCAACGGAGCAGGAAGGCACAGAAAATGTCCTCAGTGGAAGGAGGCAGAGTGACTTTCTCAGCGTAGCAAGGAGGTGGAGTGATGTCCTCAGCCGAGCAGGGTGGCAGAGTGACGTCCTCAGCCGAGCAGGGAGGCAGAGCGATGTCCTCAGTAGAGCAAGGAGATGGACTCGGTGGTCCTCTCCTAAAAGATTTCTTGAGGAGGCGCATGGCATTGAGCCACACCCTTCCCCTGTTGGCCCCAGAGTAGGCGGTTGTGCTCTAGGAGGGCTTCTTGGATGGTGAAAAAATATGCTGCATCCATGTTTAGGCCAAGCTTTCTATCCCAATTGGGAGACGAAGGTGGATGCAAGTGCAGATTTTATTTAAATAAAGTGCAGCCAGATAACCAAAACCATGAAAACAAGAACCAGAACTAGAACTAGAACAAAAAATACTAGGCAAAAACATCCAGGCAATAATCAGGGTGAAACGAGGCATAGGTGTAAGTGATAGAAGACGTGTGACATGGTCATGTGAGGTGCTGGGGCTGATTGATAATGTAGTTCAATGCCGATTTCAAAACAACTATGACAAATATGGTGAGATTCATTTACAGTAGATAGTGTCTTAAATGATTAATTAAGAAAATCTTACCATGACCAAATCAGTGCTCCTACTACCAATTGCATGAAAACATGTTCCTCTTTCAGCTGCTCCCATTAGGGTTCACCACAGCGGAGCATTGGTCCGTGTATTTGATTTGGAACAGCTTTTAAACAGATGCCCTTCCTGATGCAACTATCCCCAAATTTATCCAGGCTTGGGACTGGCACTGAGAGAGCACTGTTGCATGCAACCCCAGGGGATGGGGTTGGTTCCCTGGCCAGGAATCAAACCTAGGCTGTAGCAGTGACAGCGCTGTGGCCTAACCGCTAGTCCTCTAGGGACCCCTACCAAATGCGTGGAAAGTAATTTAGTATATTTCCTTGGGCTATTTCAATATACACTGCTCAAAAAATTCAGGGAACACTTAAATCACACTTTGGATCTTGATGAATGAAATATTCAAGTTGAAAATCTTTATTTATATACAAAATCACACTCAGTGGAAGCCAAAGTCATCAGCACACTGAGGGTTGGATTCCAAATCTCTCCAAAAATCAAAGTAAAAAATTTAAATTACAGGCTGATCCAACTTGAATGAATTTCATCATGGCAACTCATAATGTAAGTCAGTAGTGTGTATGGCCCCCACGTGCCTGTATGCACTCCCGACAACATCTGGGAATGCTCCTGATGAGATGGCGGATGGTGTCCTGGAGGCTCTCCCTCCTCCTCCTGGACAGTCTATGGTTCTACTTGGCGGCTTCGGATGCTCCAATACATAACATCCCAGAGGTTCTCAGTTGGATTCAGGTCTGGGGAACATGAGGACCAGGGTTCACTGCACCAGCATAAGGTCTGACAATGGCTTGGAGGATTTCATCCCGGTACCTAATGGCAGTAAGGGTACTGTTGGCTAGCACGTGGAGGTCTGTGCAACCCTCCAAGGATATTCCTCCCCAGACTGGCCCACTGCCAAGCCGGTCATGCTGGATGATGTTGCAGGCAGCATAACATTCCTGTTATGGTCCCACTAGAAGACATCGGGCCCTCATGCCACCCTTATGGAGTGTGTTTCTGACAGTTTGGTCAGAAACATTCACACCAGTAGCCTGATGGAGGTCATTTTGTAGGGCTCTGGTAGTGCTCTCCCTATTCCTCTTTGCACAAAGGAGCAGATCCCCATCCTGCTGCTGGGTTGCTGCCCTTCTACGGCCCTGTCCAGCTCTCCTTGTGTAACGGCCCATCTCCCGGTATCTCCTCCATGCTCTCGAAACTGTGCTGGGAGACACACCAAACCTCCTTGCGATGGCATGTATGGATGTGCCATCCTGGAGGAGTTGGACTATCTGTGCAACCTGATTGGGCTGCAGGTAATGCCTCATGCTACAAGTAGTGACAAGGACCCTAACAAAACACAAAACTAGAGACAAATCAGTCAGGAGGGATAAGGAGAGAGCAATTGTCTGTGGCCACAAGCTGCAAAACCATTCCCTTCTTGGGGGTGGTCTTGCTGTTGCCTCTCCAGTGCACCTGTTGTCACTTTCATTTGCACCAAAGCAGGTGAAACTGATTCATAATCACCTATGCTTCCTAACTGGGCAGCTTGAAATCACTGAAGTTTAATTGACTTGGTGTTATACTGTAATGATTAAGTGTTCCCTTATTTTTTGGAGCAGTATATATTTTTTTTAAGTTTGCACAGATCGAAACAAGGCAGCAAGCTGCATTTGGCCTATAGGCCTTGCTTTTAAACCTATGCCTTAAATACTTATCTAACATCATATGTCTTTGAATAGCATCTCCTACAATCAGGGCACTTTCAATAAGCTTCTCAGTTAGTGGCTCCCTAAGGAGAGCAAACCTGTTTGACACGGAAACCAGAGAGGGGTTGTGCTTCCACTACATTTCACATGTCAGAGCATAATATGGTGAAAAGCACTGTCATACATGATCACAAAATTTAGGAGATTTTTATGTAAGGGATCCCCTCTCATAGTGTTGGATACTCTTAGAGAAAACGTTCTTTGAAGTTTCCTCAAAAGTCACTTTGTATAGTTAGGGGTTCTTTTCTGCTTAAAAACTTTCTAGTTTAGTATTCTTTTTTCCTTCTGTTTTTTTAGCTCAGAAAAAGCAATCAAAGATACTGTGGTTAGGACAAATTCCTGCAAAAAAAAACAAAAAAAACAAACAAGCACTCAAATATTGACTTTTTGAGACTAATTACTGTTTGACACTGTTTGATTGAATTCCTGTGAAACTGTATGTAATTACTTCTGGGTGGATCAAGGGAATGGCTTTAGTGCAAGTGTTTTGTTTTCAGTTACTGCTTGTACTCCATATACTATATATAGAGAGATCAGTGCCAGTGGTGCAGCACTTCAACACATCCAAAAGCATCTACAAACAGCATCCAACATCACTGCTTCAACACATTCAGCATCATGCTGCCTTTCCTGAAGCTTACTCTACTCACCTGTAAGTTTCTTCCATGCTTTTCCATATGAAATCCATGGGTGTGTTAAGCTAAATTTTACCTCATCCCTCTTAATAGGAGAAATAGGAAAGTAGTCAAATTTATGTTCTTTTGATAGTAAACTATCTGTGTTTTGCTTTACAGTACTTATTGCAGCACCTGGCTTGCTTGTTTCTGGAGGTAATATTTGAATGCAGTCAAACACTATGATTTTAAATAACCTAGCATATAATAATGGTTTCACACTGTACCTGACCAAATAATTCAGGTTTAATTCAAATATCTGTGTGAATAATCTGTTCTTTCAGAGAATGTGATTACCTGCGATGGTGATGTCCAGCGCCTCACTTGTGGTAAGTTTAATTGTCTTTCATTCTGTATAGTTGTATGAAAAGATTGCATTATTATAGGAAGCTAGATATAGCAATGCTGTAATAAATATGAATTTCTTTGAATTGGAAAGACTTTTTATATTTATATGTTTTCAGACTATGGACTGATAGTAGTGCGGTCTACTCTGTACGGCCGTACGGACAGAAGCATCTGCAGTACTACACATCCCCCTCTTCAGGTTACTGATACTAGCTGTTCCTCGAGTATTTCCACTATTGCTGAGAGGTACAGTGTGTCTTGGGCTATAATTTCCTGGGTAGCACAACTGGCAGAAAGTTAAACACAAGTGATTTAATATCATTTATAGAATTCTGTAAAATAATTAATTTAACCACTGTCCTGCTAAATGGTACAATCTAATTGGTCACAAGGTGTTGATTAATTTTCTACAGCAGCTCTATACAATAGACAATTTTTTTGTCTTTCAAGAGAGAGGAACAAAAACAGTTTGTGCTGGTGAGGAAATGTCTATATCTGCTATAACGTACAAGATAAGAGAAACTAACTTGATGTTCCACAACATTAAAATTAACTGTAAAGGGATACAATGTGCAACATATCCTTCTTTAATACATAACAAATTTTAATAGTTAAGAAATTGCTTCTGGATCAGAGGAATAAATCACTTCAAGGCATGCTGTTTTTGAAAAAAAGTCAAATTCAGTGTGTTACAGTAGCTCTGCTTCACATTGGGGTCCATCACATATAGCAGCTTGCCATGGACAGCCTTGTAATTATTATTTGAAGAGAATAAGAAGCCTTTATTTGTCACATATACATTACAGCACAGTGAAATTATTTTCTTCACATAGCCCAGCTTGTTAAGAATCTGGAGTCAGAACGCAGGGTTAGCCATGATACAGCACCCCTGGAGCAGAGAAGGTTAAGGGTCTTGCTCAAGGGCCCAACAGTGGCAGCTTGTCAGTGCTGAGGCTTGAACCCCTGCCCTTCTGAGCAGTAAACAAGAGCCTTAACCACAGAGCACTGTTAATTAAGTGCAAGTAAATAAAAAATTAAGAGTCAAAAATTTGAAGTCAAGGTAAGGGTTAAGCATCATATTAATTTGCTACATTAATAATTATGTCAGTTGAAGGTCCTCACAAGGACGGTAAGACAAATTCACTTTCACAGAGTTGCCTCACCCCTTTCTAACTAAATAGACAGGCACTGCCATTTTATTTTTCTTCTGTGATCATTATAATGAGAAGATTTATACACAAAATAGTTCTGCTATTTATTCCAAATTCTGAATGCGCATAAGCCGACACTTTAACCCTGCTGAGAACATTTGGTTTTTTCACCCAAACAGATGCAATGGACTAACAGAGTGTGAGGTAAATACGGATTTGCTTGACACCCCTGACCCATGTCAAGGAACCTACAAATACTACCACACCTCTTACAGCTGCTACAATGTCCGTAAGTAGTCTATAGTGTGGGCTATTTTAGAATTTATGAAGGCTCTTATGAAATTGGCATCACAGTGCAGAATTCAGGATGTTCACTGCTAACACTAATACAGATTCAATACTGACATGTCTTTCTCACTCTCTGCAAGCTTCTGCTGCCAATTTATGCAAAACATTAAAGAAGTGATAGCGATTTGCTTTAGGACAATTTTTTTCAATATTCATGTGCAACTTTCTCATGTCAGTTGACAAAAAGTGCTCACATGACATTAAATTTGTAAATTTGATCAGAAAAATATATCAAAACCAACCCAATACTGATACTCAATATTGAATATATATATATATATATATATATATATATATATATATATATATATATATATATTTGTATATTATTTTGGTCAAAGAAAGCATGATATCAGAATAGAATCAATGCTACTTACTCCCAGATGTGGGACTGCTCTTTATGTGTTTTTGGCAGACATGAAGAGTGTAGAACATATGGCAGTGATGATGAAACGTCCCTCTGCACCCTCCCATGCCTGTGTTGCGAGACGCTAGGGCTGCATCCAATAGGCAGGCTGCTCTTTCTGCTGTAGGAGCACTTACCACCCTGTTGTTGTAAAGCTAAAAGAAAAATTTGACATGAAATTTTAATTAGCACAATCATAATGTCTGGATTATAATATTAATGAGGATTTAATTTATTCAACATGATTTTTGCTTCCTTATAAATATTAACATATGATCTAGTCAATGAATAATGCATTTATGTGGTCATTTGTTGCAGATCCACCATATGTTATCTCTTAATAATTTTTTTCAATGCACATTCAGTCCCAAAACTGCATCTGAAGCCTTACCTGTATTCCACAGACAGGGTCTTCCTGGAGGTAAACATTTGGCTTATGGGTGTGATCACCAGCCTCAAAACCAGACAGTAAATCCCTGATGACCTCAGTCTCCCCGCACACCTCCACAGCTGACACAGATACCGAGATGTTTGCCCATGTCTTGTCCTTCTTCTTGTTAATGAGCTTGAAAAGCCAAGAAATGGCACAAGGGATGATCCCTAGGTTTGGTGTGCCATCATCACGCCCGATCATTGTATAAGATGTTCCTGTAAATAACAAAGAGCGTGATCAGGAAAGATATAAGAAGAAAACAGAATATACACGTATGTTTATGTGTCACAGCTGTGTCACAGCAATTCTCATATGATATAAAATATGTTCCTGAGATGCCATCTCCAATAAAATGCAAGCCACCATTAGCCGCACCTAACCGCAATCTGCTTTAAAAGATTTATAACTTCTGTCTCTTCGCCAGGAATCATGACAGATAGGCTGCAAATTCAATTAGTTAATAGCCAGTGATGTAATTCTCCAAGGTTGCTGCAAGGAAGAACTGTTTTCATGATTTTAGGTGGATAACTATTAATAACCCTCTAAGTGGATAGCCCAAGATGACCTCCAATATAGAGACCCCACTAAAGAGAGGACAACATTAATGCACTTCCATTAAGCGTCATTCCAAGTCACCACCACTGGCATTTACGGAGTTGAATCTCAGCCTCTACGTGCTGACAAAGTAAATGGTGCACAGTGGCCTAAGACACTATACTGTGTTTTTTGCAATGTATAATTTATTAATTTAGCTTTAAGTGGGAAAATGAAACAAGTCAAAGATCAAGGATCTAGATGCAAGGTGGAGAAAGCAGCTTTCACCAGCAGGCATTAATATAGTATACACATTTGCACATACCCACTTTGGTTTGTCCGAAGCTTAGGATGCAGCCATCTACTCCAGCAACAACAGACTGGAGAACCTCACACAAACTCCTCTCACAGACCTTAGCCTAGCGAAAGGATTAAATGGGTTAATGTGGTTTGTGCAAAAGAATTCGGGTTGGTTTTTTTTAAATACTAATCTGAATCGATTGCACTGAAGCACAAAGCAGGAAGCTCTTTTTCGAAAGAGTTTTACTTGTAGGCTATTATAAAACTCTCCACAGTACTATGACACCTTTGGAGCATTTTAGATTTGAGTGTCTAGCTCATGGCTACAGCTGCCAGTTGCCATTTAATTTATGTCCGTTAGCATGTTGCTATTCCAAGTTTCATAGATATGGAGCTTTTTTTTTTTTTTTGCACTGTAAATTTACAATAATTAATTTACAGCTAAATACTGTTTTATTATTTTACAGGATTGTACTATAAACTATAAAAAGGCAGTCAGAGTAGTGCATTGGTTTATAGTAAAATACCAGACACGTAATTCTTAGTGGGATATCTAATGCTTTTGGAATAGAGAGTACTAAAAAAAAAATTCTCCTTGTGTCTACCTTTGGTTTAACTTTATATGCTACTAAAAATGTTCTCTTTTTTTTTGTCAATTCAGTGGCAGAGGTGGTTGAATCAGTGCAAGCTAGTCGCGCTAGTTGTGGTGGCTCAGTGGCTAAGGCTTTGAGTTTGTGTGTTCAAATCCCAGCACCGCAAACCTGCCATGGTGGGGTCCTTGAGCAAGACCTTTAACCTTCAGCTCAGTTGTATCCGGCATCAGCCACATGAGCAAATGTACTGGATTATGCTTTATTAAATACTATAATTATATTTATAAGGATTTTACTGACAAAATGGAAACATAAAGTAATATACTGTAAAAAATAAATAAATAAATAAATAAAAAATTATAGGAATTATCTGTAAAGATATACCAGAAAATAATTTCTAAATATGTTAACAGTTATTTACTGTCAATTTAAAGTGCTTTGATGTCAACTGTTTTACAGTGTGGCATCTTGACAGATTTAACTGATGTCACATTTGTCACATGCGAGATATAAATCCATTTTAGCATAAATCTGCTACTACTACTACTACTACACACACACACACACACACACACACACACACACTTTGACAAATGACAAATCAAAGGCCACCTATGTTAAAATAACCATACGGAAAATGAGAGTGGGAATTAGGATCATGATGATTGTGAAGATTACATGGTAAAGGCGTATGCTTTGAGGTCATCAGACTGAAGTGAAAAAAAAAAAACAAGTGTGATTAGCACCTGGGATGACTCAGGGCCAAAAGTAGCATCAAATGTGAAGGTCTTTGGAGTGAAAGTGGTGCCTGCTGCTGATCTCTGTGTGTTTTGTACGGCAGGCTCCAGTACTGTGACCTGTTTCTTATGTAGGTCCACTTTAAGGGCATGCGACTGAGACGTGTCTGCCGTCTGAATCTGGTTGAGTCTCAGCATAACTCTGACCTGGAAACATGACGAAACATAAATGAAACATCAGCTGGTCAGGGCTTTATGAAAAAACCACAGATGCGTTCAGTGTGTGTCTGTGGATGTCAGTCGAACATGCTAATACAAGAGTTAACACTTTTTATGAAGGCCAAATGTGTAATGACTTACATTCGTAACACATTATAATGCATTCATAAGGCATTATATGCATTGCGATAACTATTTATGAACAGGCATCATAGTTTGCAGCACTGTTTATAAATTGTTTTGCTTTGTAAGTAGTGCTTATAACACACTATATCACCATTATATCTTCTCATAATGGACTTTTGGAAAGTGAGGCTTGCTCATATATACAGTATAGCATGTTATAAACACTACTTATAATGGATGTTTTGTTTTTGTTTTTCGGTCCGTAGGCTATATATGAAGATCACTCATAGATTTCTGGAAAGGTAATGTTCCCGAACTCCGGAGTAGCTACGTGATGATAAAAATTGATTACCCATCACTGAAGCCCTGAGATAACCTGTCTCAAGGAATTATATGATTGACTCGCTACCTCACTAAACTTGAGTCTGATACAGAACGCACTTCTTCAATGACTGGCGGTATCTTCAGGTCTTCTGAGTGTCCGTTTAAATTGCGTTTATGAGAGATGAATTATTTAAAAGTCCATTTGCTCTGGCAGACTTTCTTGGTGCAGCCAGGCTAAGTGCCTGTTCACCAGCATGTGCTACTGTGAGAGCTGTCTACTGTGAAACTCAAGAAGAGCCTCCATCGGTGTGAACCAGGAGGCATGAAAGCAGCGTATGCTTCAATTAAACTGAATCGATTTTTCTACTCTTGGGAGTTGGCACAAAGTACAGAAAAGGACATTAGAAGGTTTAAGGGCTGTGTGGGTGTGAACAAGTGAGAAATGCAGGATAAAATCAAATCATCTTATCGTGCAAAATATTATAGGACCATATACAGATTAATTATTAATTAAGTAGTTTCATGCGTTTTAATTTGCATCACTTTCTACTGTATATTAGTGATTTAGCAAGGACAAAAAACAAGACAGTGGTACCTTTGCCGTCTCTGGTAAGTCTCTGCTCTTGCTGTGAGTCTGTAAAAGGTTTAAAGGTGCAGGAGGAGGGTCCTTCTGGAGAAGACCACAGAAGTTTGTGGGATAGCAGTCATTTTCAGAGCACTGCTTCCTCCTTCTTGAGGTCAAGTGCAACTTCTGGACAGCCCTGGGGACATGTGGTTTGGTGTTGTTCAAAGGAGTCGATACATTAATACCATTTTGTCTGTGAGTTCACTTCAGCAGTCCACTGCATTACAATGTACATCAAATGGAAACAATGCAAACTCCCATTTATAAAGGCTTCAGCAACAGTCATTTATAATTATTAATAATTAATTCTGCATCCCAATATATTTTCAATAATCATCACTATAATTTCTGGCTGATATATATATATTTTTTTTAAAAATCCTCTCTCCTTGTGCTAAGAACACTTGTGTTACCTGACGATGAAAGAGAAAGCTGCAGAGGTTCCAGCAGGTAGCATTGCAGCAACTTTGGAAGTGTTGAATGTCAGAGGACCACTGAAGCGGCAGAGAACTGTGGAATCATCGTCTTTTTTCTTTTTCATACCATCCTGAGAAACCTAAAGAATATAACAGGACTTATTGTTCCACTCACATATTAAGTTATTCTTTTAAATGTTTTATTAAACTACTCATAGAACGTCTGAGTCATAAATTAGGCCTATGTAGATGAATTCATCTTTTGACGACAGCAGTTTGACATAATAGTATACTTAGATTATATTTAGTATAAATGCTTTTCTTTATTTTTACACTGGCAAGGCATGATCACCCTTGCACAGGCTTGATCACCCCATCTTACTATTTGTAAGTAGGTTTCCATTCAGAGGAGCCGAGTCAAAATCACACAAAGAGCACAAGCTGATTCATGTGGTTAGATGAGGTCATGAATGCTGAAATTTAAAATGGCTGCCAGAGGCTACAGGCACTGTCTGAAGACTCATGGCCCATTTATACTTCCATCCTAAAAGACTTCAAGCACACTGTGGATGGAGCAAAGTGCAGCAGTCGCTCTCCAACCTACAGTACCTGTCCACATCACAGCCACTGTGACTGGCTAGTGGAGGTGTGTGAATAAATAAGTGATTGGCCAGTAGAGATGTGTGAAACCAGTGGGAGCTCACACCCTTTCCTCAGACGTGCTTATCACAGAAAGTGTTGGCTGTAGCAAACCTAACTGCATTTCTCATAGCGAGAGGAAAGCACTGTTCCGTTCAAAGCAAGCAGCTTCTAAATAGTGCAACTATCTCATTTTCCCAGTAGCAGAGACAAACACTGCTTTATTTGTATATACTAAGTCATTTTTTTGGATGGATGAACATAAAAAATTAAACGATAAAACAATGAAACTATGTTTATCTCCACTACTCAGTCATTACAATAGTTTGACAAGTTCATTGGTTGGAGCCAATTTATATTTAGAGCATGACTGGTCGTGCTCTCCGGGTGGGAGGGATGGCACTGCTCACTCCCCTGTCAATCAGAGCAACACCAACCAATGATGGGCTTCTATGAGATCATGTATGAGCTGACAGGAATGTCAGAGTGTGTTACACTGCCCTGTGATGTCGCATGAGCAGCAGTTTGAAAAGGTACAGTTGGCTGGCTTCACGTTTCTTGCAGGAAGTAACTAATAGCCCTCACTGGGTGGTGACTGGGAGAGAGTGGGTGGGAAGTGGCAAATGACCAAATTGGGAGAAAATGGGGAAAGAAATCTAAATAAATAAATGTTTCTCAATCATTTATTTGAGTCTTTATAACCTTGCAGCAAGAAAAACAGCAGCATCCTCATCTCAGTTGGAGTAGGCTGCCATTTTATTTGAACACACATCGATAAAAGAGTGCTTTTCCATATCGCACTTTGCTGTTTATTAGCCACCCCCTTGTGATGGACATACTGCACAGGATCCTCCTTTGTTCCTGAAAGACTATAAAAGCTCTCGGCTTCATTTCATTTCAGTCAGCTCTTCAGTCCTTCAGAGATCAGTCTGTGGCCCGTCTCTCAAGATCTGATCTCAGATCAGCTTGATCTTGATTATGGATCACTCACGTTCATGCACACAGTGGTGGGGAACACTACGTACAATTAGGTCTGCCTTTATGCCTCATCGATGTTTTATTCCAGCTATGTGAAACGGGAGCCCACTGCATGCTTTTCGAACAAGAAAATAATGCCATGTTATAATGCCAATTACTGCTGAGAGGGATCCTGTGACTCATTTGGGAGAAATGATGTGCCTAGGTCTCTGCACATCATACTGATACTCCCTCTGCTCGCCTTTTCTTTCCTCTGGCCTCTGTCTACTCTCACTTTGCGCTCAGCTTCTCCAATGGGAGGGGTGAAAAAAGATTTAGTTACACATACATGTACTTCTTCAGCTAAGCCTCCAGCCCACCCCCACATCAGCAAATACAGGAGCGCAGAAGTGCTGCAGAGAAACATTATTACAGTAGAAAGCTTTCCATTTCGTCTTTATTTATTGCCCTGCACTGTGAGAGTATGAATATTCCACTGGTCATTAAATATTACCATGATATTGATCATGTCCTTGTTTCTGACTGGCGACTGTATGACAGGAATAAATCACTAAAGCACTACTTTGCCATTAACTATAGAAGGCACGCAGCCAATTTCTTGGTTTCTAATTGAGACTGGTTAGAAAGGCTGCGAATCTCACACACACGTGCCCTGGCTATCATCAGTGCATACATAAAATGAAAGAAAAGTGGCATATAATGAAATGCATGGGGATTGCGTCATACACTGGAGATAATGATTCTTACTGATGTCTGTCCACAGTTCGCATCCAGTGCACAGAAACGTAATGGAGAAAATCATTAGAAAACAGGGTCTGGGTTCTTTCACTTGGGAGGTTTTTTATATATATATACACAAGGTTCTAAAGAAATCACTAAAGATTTGTTCTACAGGGTTGTTTAGTTGGCAAATTCTCATTTGTTGGGTTCTAGATAAAAAAAAATTAATAATATTCTAATAATTTGTGCAATCAATGCTAAAAGCCAGCATTTTTCAATGATAAAAATGCGTTCAATGTATTGAAACTGAGTCACCTACCATGTCAGCAAAAGGTGGCATTTCATTATTTGCACACCATAGGGTCTCAAAGCGTGAGTGTTCTCTGACCCAGCTTTCTGTCCTTGGGTTGCTGAACTTCTGGCGTTTATTTGGGCTTGGAGAACGAGAGCTGATGGCTCTAGGCAGAGTGTGAGAACCCAAGGCATCGTAGCCGGGTGAGACGCTGGCAGGGGGAGTACTGGGCCAGATGGTCCGGTTTTGGTTTAGGAGCATGTGGATGGCCTCCCGCTTGAGCTGGCTCAGGTGAGTGAAGCAGACGTCACAGCAACCAGCAAGGCCAATCCAAACAGGCACTCGCAAGCTCTCATAGAGAAGGATGGAGAGTTTCGGATCCTGTGGTAAAAAAGAGAGGGAAAAGAATGCATGGCTGTGGCATAATAACTTGCCATTTAACATATATGCATAGTGTTTTTTTTTAAATTATTATTTTTTATTTTATGCATGTGAAAATGAGAATAAATTCATGTCATAAATCAAGATGAAGTCTGCATGTAAAGTCGCGTCCTTCCTTGCCCAGCTACGGTAAATGGACATCAGAATTAATGAGTGCATATGAAGCTCAACGCAAAAGATGCAGAGTCTACAAGTCCAGACATTTTATGAGTGTGACTGGCATACACCAAGGAGTGGTCCGCTAACTCATTTAATCTACTACTGAGACAAATGCTGCCCACTGGTGCATCGCTGTCTTTTAAATAACATTACATTTTCATTTTATCTTCTCAGTAGGAACTGGGTTTTTTATATTCCACCCATTATTTCCCATCTTCCCTGTGTAATGAGAGGTGGAGAGGGGGGAGACATGCGAGTCACGGCTCTATTGCAGAGCCTAATCGATTTAAACTCGTTTGAGAGAGAGAGAGAGAGAGAGAGAGAGAGGGAGATTAGCTTGTGCATGTAATGGATATTAAATTACAAAAGTGTGTGTCAGTCCCATGTCAAAAGAAACTGTCGTATGAGGAGTATCAGTGTGCGCAAAGGCATGACGCACAGCCATATCTTCAATATATATTTATATATATAATACACTGATTGAGAGTTAGTGGTGATGTCCTTACGCTGGGGGAAAAGTGACCGTCCTTTAACACTCGCAGAGCTTGTTCCTTGAAAACAAGCACACGAGCGACGCATTCATCACACAAACGTGCCGCGTCTGGTGTTGCCGGTCTCTCGCTTTTGGTTGTGAAGAATTTTGAGTCTCCTGAAGCTCCTGAAGCTCCTGTAGCCCCTGCGCCTTCTGGAGAGAGCCGCTCGGCGCGCGGGACACACGCAGCGCTGCACTGAGCCTGAGACAGCGACTTACCGCTGGTCATCTGCGCGAGCTGCAGGCAATCACATGCACAAGACCGGACACATCATCACCGCCAGCCAAGTTAGACAGCCACATGTTTGTGTATGCAGTTATGCGATGTTAAACAACACCAACACCAAAAAAAAAAAAAAAAAACCCGTATGAAACACCACCTGGGGTTGCGCATGCGGCGCATTAAAATAACCAGGTGCGTTAGATTCACGTAGCTTTATACTTACATATCTTTGTTTCCGAGCTATTTCCGAAGACCCCATTGTACACAAAGACGCGGTTGTGAAGTCTGTAACCTGTAGGCTCTCCCGTTAAACTCGAGTGGTGAAAGAAGGTTGTGGGCGCCGCCGTACGCGCATCAACACGGAAACAGTGTGTAAAGAGTTCTGCGCTCGGTGCCGTGATGCACGCGCTCCATCCACTCAGCAGTCTCTCACCTGATCTCCCGGAGACTCGCCTTATCTTCACTTAACTCAGTTTAACTGTGTCAGGCTAATTATTTAAACTGTTAGGCCTAATACATTTGCCTGGACTAGCCTGCTTAGCTGGGAATAAAAACAAAACCAGAGAAAAAAAGAAGAAGAAGAAGCGCTGTTTTTCCGCCTTCATTGTCTTTTCCAAGTCCGAGCAGAAGAAGGGTGCCACCCAGTTATTGTCAGGAGACCTGAAGCTCGGGACCTGTTTTGGTTACCGCATGGAGAGATGCTGAAGGGAGATTCATAAACGAATCGATTCATTTAAACGAGTCTTTTTGATTTGCAAAAACAAACTGCAGAGGCTCTGGCCAAGTTCTTATTTGAATTATAAATATAATTGAAATACAGTCTATCTATCTATCTATCTATCTATCTATCTATCTATCTATCTATCTATCTCTGCCTATACCTATATCTATACACACACATACACACACACACACACACACACACACACACATATATATATATATAGTAAGCTTATATGGTATTTTTTAAAAATTAAAAATGGTTAATCCAGGTTTAAATGTGATCTTGGTTTGTCTACCACTCTATTATCACACAAATGCAAGATTCATATAATAAAATATTTTATGTGGCCTACACAAAGTGACAATATGAAACTGCAAATGTAGATTACTGAACTGTAAATCATGTACACAATGTCACTAGACGCCACTCCGATGACGCAAAGTCATATATTTCGATTCACTTAAACTGGTCGTTCAGAAGAATCGAATCAGTGCAGTGAGTCCTTCTGCCCTTCACTGCCAGCAGTAGCACACGGAAATAGCGCCCCCCATCGACAGGCAGATATGGGTAAAAACATATAACCACCAATACACCAGTTTGCTGTCAAGCGCCCTGTTGTAGACTAACATGATCGAGGTGTTAATGTAGTGTTTCTGTTTGAAAGCATTCCAGAGAAAGTTACTAGAAATTGAAATATCCACAAAGCTCCTGTAAGACTCTTGTGAGCCAAATACACATCTAATCTATTAATCTAGGATTAACTGTTGACTTTGTTAGCTAATAGTTCATTTCATTTATAGTACTTATGTTCATGCATTAAACAGGAAGGCCAGGACTGCAGAACAGAACAAACATGGCACCCATTAACGTGGACCAAACACGTGACAATGAGGGTTTTTTTTTTTTGTTTGCTTGTTTTATTCTGAGAAAGGGCATTATGTCAGTGTATTATCTATTCCTAACATTCATTCATTTCCAATAACTGCTTTATCCAGGTCAGGGAGAGGATCTAGAGCCCATCTCATTACACCCATGCAGGAAACACATTAATATATATATTAATATATATTATATACAGTATATTATTATAGCATTATTGTATACAGTATATTATAGATTGTATATTCAGCTGGGATTCACAATTAGACAGTGGTTACCTGTCTTCTTCACTGTAAAAAATTATTTCTGGAGTCAGTAAATATAATACGCATCAATTACATAACTTTGATTTAAAATAACTGCAGTTATCAACTGCAGTCTGTGATTTTGGGTAAAATCCACACCAGTTCCCTAATTCACTACAGTAAAAAACATACTTAAGAAAGGTGATTAAACTTTACATTTGGCATATTATGTATTACAAAATTTCTAGTAAAATCTACCAAAATCCTTGTGAAATGTACCCAATTAAATTACAATCACAGACATGTGCATTAATCACAGCCCATGCACAGATTTATGCTAAAATTAAGAGTCGAGCACAGGTGTACATGTACCGCTAAATAAATAGCTAATGAGCCGTTGTAAAATAGTGAGCTAACATTAATTTTTGTGGCTAACTAAGCCGTATCTAGCTAGTAAGCCCCTGCCTGTCTCCACTGTCTCAGACCTTACTACTGCTGACTTTTGTTGCCTGAAGTTATAAGTAAAAAAATAGGTAACATGTTGAACCGCTTTTAGGAACAATAACTTGAATTAAACGTTTTCTGTAGGAGTTTATCAGTCTCTCACATCATTTTGGAGAACTTTTGGCCCACTCTTCTTTACAACATTGCTTCAGTTCTTTGATGTTTGAAGGCATTCGTTTATGCACAGCTCTTATAAGATCTCACAACAGCATCTCATTGAGGTTGAGGTCTTTGACTTGGCCATTGGAACACCTTCATTTTTTCTTCTTTAGCCATTCACATGTCGATTTGCTGCTGTGCTTGAGATCATCGTCCTGTTGCTTGACCCAATTTCGGCCCACCGTAAGCTGCTGGACAGATGGCCTTACATTTGTCTCAAGAATATTCTGGTATAAAGTGGAGTTCATTGTTGTCTCAATGACTGCAGGTTTCCCAGAGCCTGTGGCTGCAGAACAAGCCCAGTTGGTATGAGGTGTTTGTGGTGATACGCTGTGCTTGGTTTTCACCATACATCTCCAATTTGGTCTCATCAGTCCAAAGGATATTGCTCCAGAACTTTTGTGGTTTGTTCAGATGCAATTTTGCAAACCTAAGTTATGCTCCATATTATTATTTGGACAGAAGGGGCTTTGTTCAGTCTCTATTTGTTCAGTGTTTTTTTTTTTATTGTGCTGTCATGAGCATAAATATTTAATGTTTACAGAAGCCTGTAGGTCACATGATGTAGCTCTTGGGGTTTTCTGAGCATTAAACATTCTGGCCTTGGACTGAATTTGAAGGGACGCCGCTCCTGGGAAGATTGGCAACTGTCTTGAAGGCTTTTTTTGTGAATAGTCCCTCACTGTAGTATGATGAATTTCAAATTGTTTGGAGATGGCCTTATAACCCAAAATCTTGTGCATTTCATTAGTAAAACCTGGTTGCAAATTACTCTCTTAATGTTTATTGAAGTAAGAAGAGGGTACTTATTTTTCCTGCCTGGTTTCTTTTTGGGAAAAAATGACTACATATTGAAATCTGTTGTGTTTTTTTGTTGTCACCTGACCTATTTGTTTATTTATAGACGTTGGTGAGGATTGCTATTTAGGCCCTGATAAATAAAAACAAAGAATTGAAGAAGGGTGTACTTTCTTTTTTCCATGACTGTAAAATACACACACACACACACACACATTATATATATATATATATATATATATATATATATATATATATATATATATATAT
>CM075021.1:1718187-1732118 GCA_037576675.1 Pangasius sanitwongsei | reverse complement strand
TATATATATATATATATATATATATATATATATATATATACACACACACACACAGCAAATATAGGCAACATACAAAAGGACTATAAGACATTGTGCTCAGATGATGAACAGGTGAAATAAGGATACAAAAACAAAAGGTAATAAGTAAATAAATAAAAATAAATAAGAGACTGCAAAGCAAAATCGATCTCAAAGCAAATATAACATCAGCAGTAGAAATTTCGACATGGATGTGTATAATTTGAGGGTCTTTTAGTTGTATTTTTCTCAGGCTCAGGGTGAAAAAGTAAAAACTCCCATATGAATAAAAACAAATTGTTTTTCCTACAGCAACCGGGTATTCAGGCCCCTAGGCGGGAGGTGACGTCACCGGGGGCGTGTCCTGTCGCGAGGCTCCGCCCAGCGCTGCCGAAGCGGGAGCGGATTTTACGAGCGTCGGCGCGGTCGGGGATCAACGCGGCTCGGCGCTGTGGAGTCTGAAGCAGGCGGCTCTTTGTTGTCCTGAGGCGCGACAGAAACATTTTACATCCGAACCAGACCTGTACTTTCTACTTGTAAAGCAAGAGCAAACATGAGCACGATTAACGTGAAGAAGCTGAAGGTGAACGAGCTGAAGGACGAGCTGAAAAAGCGGCAGCTCTCGGATAAGGGCCTGAAGGCCGAGCTCATGGACCGGCTGCAGGCCGCGCTCGACGCCGAGGCCCAAGCCGGAGACGCCGCGCTCGAGGCGGAAGATGAAGAGGAGGAAAATGGCGCCGAGGGGCATGGCGCTGAGCTCGAGCAAGAGTACATGGGCGAAGAGCTGGAGGAGGACGAAGAGCCCGCGGGAGAGAACATGGAGGCCGAGGAGGAAAATGGAGGCGGCGGCGCGCCGGAGAGCGAGCAGGGCAACTGCGAGGAGGACATTGGGCAGGACGACGAAATGGCCGACGAGGAGGAGGAGGAGCAGGAGGAGGAAGATGGAGACGCCGGGATTGAGATAGACAAAGCGTTCGACGAGGACGAAGAGGAGGAAGAAGAAGAGGAGGAGGAAGACGACGCCGCCGCCGATAAAATCGAGGAAGAAGACGGTGAGCGCGAGTCGCAGGCGGCTGAGGGTGAGTTCCGCTGCAGGGGTTAAAGCGCGAGCCTTCACGCTGTGGCCCGTTTAGCGGCTTGTCGCTCGCTCGGTGGATTAAGCGCTTAGCTTAGCGTAGGAAGAGCGGCTTCTCGGCGGGTTTGTGTAATCTTAGCTTATTGGTGTCGTGTTATTTTATTAGGTGAGTTTCTTTCTTGCGCTTATTGTGCAGGTTCGGCCCGGAATCCCGGCGCACTCTCTACCCCGTTAGCCAGCGAGCTAACTAGCCTAGCATTAGCCTATCCGGGTATCCTGGAGACGGAGCGGGTCTGTGCGGCCGCTAGCGCCGCGCTGCTGCGGGGACAATGAGCGCAGAGAGAGAGAGAGCTAGCGCAGGGGCCTCCTGTTCTTGTCCAGGCAATTAATACACATTCTTGTACGGGTGTTTTTTTTATTTTTATCATTTTAAAAAGATTTCTTCGCTCACTAGAGAGGTTATAACTGATAAACACACGGCTTCTGCTGGTGAGAGAGCGGTTTTTTTTTTTTGTCTAGCATCATTTGCTAATTTGTTATTCTTAGCCGACTTTAGAGGTGTTAAACACGGATATGTTTTTCGGTTCTGGTGCAGGACTGCGGCTTGTTAGCTCTTTTTTCTCTACGTATAAATTAATATAAAAGTATATGTGTGTAATGTGGGTCTACATGTTGACTAATCAGATTAGCCCTGAAGCTAACCGAGGTCACGTCAGGTACCGCGTCTGTGCTGGAAACATGATCAGCATGTAAGTAACTGGTCATGAAGTTAAACCTTTTCCAGGTGTATTTATACACACACATGTGTATTCTCCCTTTATTTTGTGTGGGAGGGGGGCACAAAGGACTGAGTGTAAATATAAAACTAAAAAAATTATTCTTCCTCATTGCTCATATTATTTGAAATGTAATGTTAAGCTTCTGGTTCATTTCCACCAGAATGGGCTTCTCACCCTGATATATATATATATATATATATAGATATATATATCTAGAGCATGAATACACTTTTTTTTTTTTTTCTTTTTTTCTTTTTTTTTTTTTTAAACTCATCAGAGGTGGTCAACTGAATACTTGAGTAAGCGTGTGGGAAGGAGGCCTCTGAGAGCTCCTGGATGTGTGGGCCACCCTTAACCAGGGTCCAACACGCCTGAGCATTTCATCACTGTTTGTTTTATTTTCAAAGGAGATGCGGACAAAGACATCAGTGCTGATCAGAAGAATAAGAAGGGTGTTAAGAGACGCCGAGAGGAACATGGAAGGGGCTACTTTGAATTTATTGAAGAAAGCAAATACAGCCGGTAAGGATGGGAGTAATGGCCTTCATTATCCCCGAAGTGCCACTTTTAATATGTATTGGCTTTAAAAGCCAATGCCTTACCTATAATATAAAACAAAACACCCTCTTTAATAAAATATAAACCATTTGAGGGTTATTCTTAAAAAAAAAAAAAAAACCTTACCTTGCAGTGCTTTTTGTGTAAAATGTCTGAGAAGACTGCAGAATCTATATATTTATTTGGATTTAAGTTTTAAAACCATGTCATTGTTCCTCATACTGTTTGGCAGGGACATTGTTGTAAGCACATATGGTTTGTGAAAGCACTCCTTTGGCTCAAAGGGCTAAGGGACGAGGGGCGTTATGTCCAGATCTCAGCGTGTCATGTAGCCGAACGCATGCCTTGTGGCGATTGCGGTGTTCCGGTAATGAACCACATGCAGGAGATAACGAGCAGGATGGGGTCGTTGTGGCAAAGTTCCAGCGTTCATTCTTCGTGGCTTGCATGCATTGCACATTTAGCTGTTCTCTGACCTAATGTTCTCTTGCAGGATTATTTATTCAAGGTTTTTTTTTTTTTTTTTTTGTAATTGTTTCTCTGGACGTCAGATTTGTATTGCGTTCCCTGTCTTTGTATTTCTTGGTATTGGTTTCGTTTTTGTTTTTTTTGTTTTTCTTTTTGAGTGTATGCGCGTGCGTGTGTGAGTGAAGGAAGGTAAGACAGTGTGTTTTTAGTTCTTGCTTGTTAAGCAGGTGAGTATGATATCTGTTTTATGTGGCACATTTAGAACTGAACACTTCTTTTCCTTCCAATGTAACGTTTATTTCTTAAAATCGATTAGTTTCAGGCTTATACCTTCTGTAGGAGTCTATTCCTGTGTAAGTATTTGGCTCATCATGTCCTACATGAGACACAGCTTGGGGATATGAATATACCGGAGGGCTTTTTAATAATTTAAACACATTGAAAATCAAGTCTCCTTTGATCAGTGATGAGGCTTTATGTATTTTATTATTAGTTTCTGTAACAGCAAAGCCCAACAGCTTTTTTTTTTTTTTTAGGATCCATGCTGTCTGATTAGACCTTAAACACATTTCCTATGCGAAACCAAGCTAAGTCTTATGTCCTGCCATAATGATGTCCATATTTTTATTTAAATCTCACTGCTGTGGCAGAGGTAGTCCTTTAATCTGCATTGTTGTGCCAGTGTGCTCCAGTCAGCCCTTTGTCTTCTGGGTTTAATGGCTCTGCCTCCTCTGTTTCAGGGCCAAATCTCCCCTGCCACCTCTGGAGGAAGAGGATGAGGAGTTTGATGATACTCTGGTGTGTCTGGACCCATGTGAGTTACGCTTCTGTGTGATAATGTGCACCCGACACCTGTGTGTAGAGTTGTGCGCACGCGCCCGTGACCCTCGTATGTCTTTGTTTGCGCAGACAACTGTGACCTGCACTTCAAAGTGTCACGAGACCGCTACAGCGCCACTTCGCTCACGATGGAGAGCTTTGCCTACCTTTGGGCTGGTGGCCGAGCTTCCTACGGCGTGAACAAAGGCAAAGCCTGCATTGAAATGAAGGTGAGGGTCGCGGCCCTTCATACACTGCATGCGTTTTTATCTCTCTGTCGATTAAATCGGGCGTCTGAATGACTTGTGAAACCTGCAGATCATTGAGAAGATCCCCGTGAAGCATGTGAAGAGTAAGAACATGGATGTCCATGATGTGCAGATTGGCTGGTCCCTGGCTAATGGCAGTTTGCTGCTAGGTAAGTGCACTGGCCATAATACTGTAGGCAGGTACATGTAACACGTCATGACCACAGCGCATCATTAAGCCGCTTATAAGACTGCTGTAGCTGTAATCTCTAATGTCTCTAGCGTTTAGTCTTTATTTTTATATATATATATATATATATATATATATATATATAGTATATCCTGTTAAGAAGGTGAGGAATGCTGCAGACTGTACAAAACCTATTATTTAAAATTTAAATAAACTTATCTAAACTACACATGTGCTCTGGTGAAGAGCAGCGGAGATACTTATTCAATTCCTGTATAAAGAAGTCGTCCTGATAAACAACACGTTTCATTTTCTCATTTTAATCTTCTGTTCATGTTTTGCGAGTGAAGACATTCACAGCTTTAAGGGAAGCTAAGATGCATCGGAAGATGATGTTTTGTTGCTCTGCTTTAAAGTCAGACAGCAGGTTATTAAGGTTCTTATAGGATGATAAAATGGGTGAACAGGAAGCACATTACACAGGATGTAGCATACTTTCTTTTCTATTTTTGTCGATCTTGAAGCTGCAGACACCAGACATTTTAAATCGCGGTAGTCGTAATCTGTTGGCGAGTCCCATACTGTTCGTCGTCCCAAGCTTAGTGTTTAGGTTTGTGTGCCATGAAAAGAACAGATGCATTCTGCGCTCTCCCCGGTGTATTGCTCCACGTTAACGTGTGCTTTATATGCCTTTGATTCTCACTAGGTGAGGAGGAGTATTCTTACTCTTTCGCAGTCAAGGGGAAGAAGACGGCGAATTGTGTGACTGAAGACTACGGCGAGGCTTTTGATGAAAACGATGTTGTTGGCTGCTTCATTGTAAGAATTGCACCCTGTATTTCAGAGCTTGATTTATTTCAGTAGAACGCGAGTATGCACTCGGTCCTCGTCTATGCTTTTTAAAAAATGTTTGTCTTTAACACACAGAATTTTGATGGGGATGAAGTTGAAATTTCATATTCCAAGAATGGGAAGGATCTCGGTGTGGCGTTCAAAGTCAGTAAGGAGGCTCTGGCTGGACGTGCGCTCTTCCCACATGTCCTCTGCCACAACTGCGCTGTGGAATTCAACTTCGGGCAGAAGGAGACGCCGTATTTTCCTCAGCCAGAGGGCTTCACCTTCCTCCAGCAAATCCCTGTGGATGAACGTGAGCGTGGACCCAAAGGGCCCGAGACCAAGAAAGACTGTGAGGTAACTTCAGCAGCCCAGCACATTTTGTGGGGTTTTGTTTTTTTTTTTTTTTTTGGTTACTTTTTCTTTATTTTAAATGACTGTGTACCCATAAATATTTTTTCATCTTGATCATCTAGGTCATTGTCATGGTTGGCCTCCCTGGATCCGGGAAGACCTCATGGGTGATGAAGCATGTCGAGGAGAACCCCGGAAAATACACAATTCTGGGAACTAACACCATTGTGGAAAAGATGATGGTGAGCGTTCTCGTCTGTTGCCAAGTGCATTTCTACAACTTATTTAATCTTTTTTTTTTTCTTCAAGTGACTGTAATGCATATGGCTAAACATCTCATCATCTACAGATTAACAGTTTGAAGCGACAGAACAAAGACACAGCAAAACTCACTGCCATCTCCCAGAGTGCACCTCTCTTCCTTGGCAAGTTCATTGAGATTGCTGCCCGCAAGAAGAGGAACTACATTTTGGATCAGGTAAGAGCTCGTTGGCAATTTGTGTCCATGGGTGGTGTTTTGTGTGTGTGTGGTGTGTTTTTTTTTTTTTTTTTTTTTTTTTTTTTTTGGTGTAGTACTGAGTTCGCTCATCTGTTTCTTGTCTTTCTCCCTGCAAGACCAACGTTTCTGCTGCTGCCCAGAGGAGGAAGATGTGCCTGTTTGCTGGCTTCCAGCGCAAAGCTGTTGTGGTCCTGCCCACAGATGAGGCCTACAAGGAGCGGACTCAAAAGAAAGCCGAAACTGACGGCAAAGACGTCCCTGAGCATGCTGTGCTCAAGATGAAGGGTGAGCTCTCATTTAGCCGTACGTCCTTTAGCTACAAGGAGTGTTCTGGGTACTGCATTTGAAATTTTATTGAAAGGAGAAACTTGATTTCATGGGGGGAAAAAAAACTGCAGCAGTCTTTCTTTATGTCCAGGAGTTTTATTTATTCCTAATCGCAGGTCTCTGTTTTGAGATAAAAATAAATACATATATAATAATATAAATTTTCAGCGCAGTAACAGGATTGTGTATTCACACAGGTATTTCCCAGTGGTAGATGATGATTTATAATGACCCAGGCAGACCATTGCTCTACAGCTCACGCTTACATAATATGCTGATAATTTTAATTAGTGCAATAAAGAACACGAAGGTATTAAACACATGTATTTCCACTGATGGTGGACCTGTTTACCACTGTACAGGACAACACTTTGTGACCTTATAACACTAAGGTTCTATCTGCCTTTTGATCTTAACTTAGATAAAACTGTATTATACCTTATAATAATGAGATCACGACGTGTTCTCGTGTGTTTGGTGGCTCAAACGAAACTGTTCAAGCAGTGCGACAACATATCGGTTGTTCATGAATAGTCTGCGTAATGCGCAGCTATACGACGTCCAGTAGCCACACATCTGCTGCAGGGTGGAGAGCCCGGTGTGTGAACACTGGTGTGTGTGTGTGTGTGTGTGTGTTGTGTTTTTAAGAAGGTAGGGTAAAGACGTTCTACTTCTGTGACACTTAAATTTGCTGAGACAAAGACTGCACCCTCATTCATGGAACCATCTGGGTGTGTTTGTAAAATGAAAGGAACAGTGACCAGTACTAGTTAACACCACAATATCCTTCGTTTTTGGCTCTTCACATGCTGATGTGGCCCAGGCTGAAACTGAGTTTGATGCCTCTCCTGTACAGGCATATACACATTGCCAGAAGTGGGCGACTGCTTCTCAGAGGTCACCTATGTGGAGCTGCAGAAGGAGGAGGCTACCAAGCTCTTGGAGCAATACAAAGAGGAGAGCAAGAGTGCCTTGCCTCCAGAGAAGAAGCCTAACCAAGGCACGCCCAAGAAGGGCGGCGCTCGCAGCCGAGGGGGCAAAGGCCAGTTCAACAGAGGAGGTGGCCCTGGTCCACGAGGGGGCAGAGGAGCTTTCCAGAACCGTGGCAACTTCAGAGGAAGTAAGGACATCACTTTCCACCTAGCCTTCATTTCTTTTTTTCTTTTTTTTTTTCTGGGTCTGTGATATAAATTTATCGCCATGTTGTAAATGTAGATGGTAGAGTATGTGCATGTGGCCACTGGACATTTAACACACTTAATTGAATGTAGTTGTAACTTTGTGTTTATTAAGGACAAGACGGCTGGAATTATCTAGAAGATATTTTACCTGTATGTAGTAAGAAATTATAACCCTAAATAGAAACAAATTCCGAAAACCAAGCAACAGAGCAGGAGCAGCGATTGCACATGATACCTAGATTGTCTGTATACAAAGCAGAAGTGGAGATCTACTGAATGATAGACTTGCCATGAGCCTGATACTTCAGGAAGTAACAGTGCTTCTGTGCGAATCTTTGCCATGTTTTGACATAAAAACAAAGGGGGGGGGGAATCCTCTTGAATCTGCTGTATATGAACTATAGCCATATGAAAGATGCAGTCCCTTGACCAATCAGATTTACTAATATTAGTCACATGATCTTGACAAAACAGATTCGGTAATGCTCACTCAGTGAACCAAGCACTTGAGACAGTTTGGAAAGGATTCGGAGTGTAGAAGCATTTGGCACTGACCTCTATACTGACATTTTATATATATTACACATACATTCTGAAAGCTGAGCTTTTCCTGAGGGGGACCAAACACTTGAGGTAAAAAAAAAAAAAAAATGTTTAAGGTGGTATAATGCTAATACTGCAAAATTAAATCTATAGCAAAATTATTAAAAGTTAGCTTATACTCCATAGGGTTAATGTTAACCTGAGAGAGTGTATTCATTCTCTTTTTATAACGCTGAAATGACACACTGGTCACGTAAGTGGGGGGGGGAAATGCTCTCCAAATGTAATAATTGAGGTCGTCTGGGTTTAAATGAGACACTTGTTAGGATTCTAGTTAAGATCTTCATGCGGCAGAGCTGTTGGACTTCCGTGTCCATCAGAGCAGAACCAAATGTCCGACACCATCCCCTGGACCTGATCCACCACCTCCTACCTCGAAGGAGTGGAAACAAAAGTCCAGGGTGTGGGGACATACTAACAGAACAGACAGACAGACAGTCTGTCATCTCAGGGGTTTGGGTTAGGCTTGAAGGGTCGGGTCCAACTCCACCCCCAGGACATTAGGTTCTGCAGAGAGCACCATCTCCTTGCACCTATGGGCTGCAGGAATGTCTGAATGCCATATTTAGGTTAACTGTTTTCTGCTAGTGCCTGGTCCCCGTGGAGGCTTTGGTCGGCCGCCCCGAGGCGCTCTGCCACCCCCTGCCTTCAGAGGCGGCTTCCCAAGCCGTGGCAGCTTTGGCCGAGGTGCCGGAGGACCCCCGAACAGAAGCATGGTGCCTAGAGGAGCTCCTGCCAGAGGTGGCATGGGCAGCATCGCACACAGAGGTGGAGCCATGAACCGTGGAAAGCCAATGCACAGAGGCAACATGAACCGTGGAGGTGCACATGGTGGTGGACCCAGCAGGGGCAATTTCAACCAGGCAAGTCTGGCTAACATGCAGAGAATCCTTCTTTACATTAACTGGGGTGGAAAAAAGTAAACCAGTGTCACATCTGTATCATTATTTTCATGCCTTACATATGTACACAAGTAATGTTTTTTCGTTTTGTTTTTATAGAAATTCCGTGGGCGCGGAGGAAACCAGCAGAATCGTGGTGGCTTTGGCAACAGGAATGGAAACTTTGGCATGAATAAAGCCCAAGCCTTCAACCAGAGCTGGCAGCAGGGGGTAAGCATTTAAGAGCATACTTATTGTAAAGACCGCTTTGCTAAACGAGAGCCTTGGTGATTAATTGTTAAATAGTAACTTGAGAATGAATCAATTCAAAAAGAATAACTTTGTGTTAAGCACATACTGATGTATTGAGCTCCTTTCTTCTGATTATGATTAAGACCCTTTTCTTAACCCCGTAGTTCTGGAACCAGAAGCCGTGGAGTCAGCAGTACCACCCTGGATATTACTAAGCGGGCTTTTGTATTAAAGACTGGTGGCATGTGGAGAACTCCCTCTTGTGGCCACAGAGCCCCCAACGATCTACTTTTACTGTCTTTTAAAAATAATAAAACGTGTTTTAAGATAATTTACACGTGGACATGCATTCCACATCCCACCATCAGGTCCCCCATAGATGTGAGGGGTTCCCTTTTCCATACCCGTTTGTAGAAGAAAAAAAATTCCCCCTCGCGCTCTCTCTCTCTCTCTCTCTCTCTCTCTCTCTCTCTCTCTCTCTCTCTCTCTCTCTCTCTCTCTCTCTCTCTCTCTCCTTATTCTAGACCTCATGTTTTGATATCCTTATCAAGAACCACATTGTTCTGTTTGTTCTGCATGGGATGCTTTTGAATTTCAGAGTTGTGGATTTTATTGTCATTTTTACTAAGTGTAAATTATTATTTTGCAAGTACGTCTTTGTGAAAGGATCATGGCATTTGAGAATCAGATCTTGCAGATGGTCACATTTTAGAGGCTATTAAAGGCAGTTGTAGTGATTTAGCGGCAAAAAAAAGCCTATTCATCGATCATCAGAAAATCATTCTATTTTACCCCTAACTTGTTGTTTTTCCTGTCATTTTGTGTTTCAGTCCAATATGTACTAGTTAAACTCCATAGGTTTACAATAAATGGGTTACTTGCTTTTGTACAACTTGGATTGTTTTTTTTAGTTTTATAATTGACTTCTATAAGCTACATCAAATGCGCTAGCCTTTGAAGAAATTGATTACACTTCTCTCCAGCCCTTCTCGGCTTTAGAATATTAAACATATTAAAAAAAATTCTGAGCCTTGGTTATATCCAATCCCGAGGCACTGATGCTATTCATATTGGAGAGCATAGTTTTGTTTTTTGTCACATACTCGCGTCAAAATGATCAGAGCTGTTTATCCTGTGACGATGCATTTTATTTTTTCATGCCGGTGCTACTTTAGTAGTAGTAACCGTGCGATATGTTACACACACTGCAACTTCTTAAGTGTAATCTAGGCCTACGTGCTTCTAGTAGTATGAAACATTTAATTATTTTCTTCTGACCGGTCCAGAAGTTTTACCTGCTTTATAGAAATATCACGCATGTCATTAGACTCTGATAGATAACCCGGGAAGCCCTACTCTTGAATGTCCATTTACGTGCAGATTCATTACACCATTTTATTTTGTTGAGTGTGTACAGGAAAGATGATAAAGTAGAAGGTAAATGTAGCAAGTCATCGTCCAATTAGCTGGTTTGTTATACATTACGTGCAGACTTGACCAATATGTAGCCTCCGGAATATTATTTCTTTCGCAGCTGGTTTCAGAAATTCATCAAAAAAAAAAAATGCAAATAATTGTCAGTCAGTACCAAGATGTAGTTGGTGTTACTTAGAAGCCCTGTTCTTTTGTGTCTGAATGTTTGTCTTGGACTGGTGCAATTCTAGGAATGTGGTGGAAGATGACCACCAATATCTTGGCAGCTATTTTATTAACTGTAATTAGGAAACTTGCACCATACTGACGTTTGTGTGTTTTACCATGGAGCATACTAACTGGTATTTCACACTGGCGTTTCTTTCCCCCCTTAAATTAGGTCTTTTCCATATAAAAATATAAATACTGTATTAATATACTTCTGAGGAGCGTGAGAGTTGAGAATCTGCGAGATTATAACAAAAGGTCTATTAAGCGCTGGAGTTACATGAGTGGGTTTAGGGCATTGTGGCTTGATGCATTAAAAGTGTCCTTTGATTTACTTATAAAGTTTTGTATTGTGCTATTTATCTTACAAGGTTAACGTGTTCTAGTTTGATATTGCAAAGGTGTCCATGGCGTTTAAGACTGTAATAAACATATGAAACGGTTTCCGCTGGTGCTGTTTTGCCTTACTTCCATGCTGTCTTCCAAATGTTTTAAGTATTTTAGGCCAAACCAGTCAAAACATTCACATGGACGTTATGTGCAACACCTTCTATACGATGAAGTACAACGTGAGCAGAACGTGCAACGTCGCAAACATTCACTAGACTGATCTTCTCATCACGTTCTGCACCATAGTAATTTAACCACACCCACATTTTCACTATGGTATTTGCATAAGGTTAGGAGACCAGTATTCTGGAGCTTCTTTTGAATGTAAGGACAGTGTTTTCAATTTGATGTGACCTTTTTATCCCCCAGTTGTACACAGGCAGATCTGAATCTGGCTTGCAGCCAGCCTTTTTATGCTCTCTCATAATTTATTCCTTATGTATTGTTTGAAGCTAAATGTGACAGCGGAAAGAGATGTGCCCTTTCAAACAACTGACTTTTTTTGAAATGTTGTATGTTTGTACAACAGTAGGTAATGTAGGTAAGCCTGTGCAAGGAATAGTCTTTTGGTTCTTAGTCACTTGCTGTTACAGTCCTAAATTTGTAAATCTGAAATTTAAAAAAAAGTAGGTTGGGGTCGTTGGCCAAAAACCATTTGAGAACCCCTTTATTACTGCATGCTGGAAAAAGAAAGCTAGTCATGTACACTCACTGTCCACTTTAAAAGGAGCACCTGTACATTTACAAATGTATATATTTATGCAGTAAACTAATCAGCCAATCATGTGGCAGCAGCACAATGAATAAATCAGGCAGATGCAGGTCAAGAGCTTCAGTTAATGTTCACACCAAACATCATAACTGGGAAAAAGTGTGATCTCTGTGACTTTAACCGTGGCATGGATGTTGGTACCAGAAGGGCTGGTTTGAGATTTTCAGAAACTGCTGATCTCCTGGGATTTACACACACAACAGTCTCTAGAGTTTATACAGAATGGTACAAAAAACATCCTGTGAGCAGACCGTCTGCAGGCTGAAACAATGAGCAGACTGGTCTGAGCTGACAGGAAGTCTATAGTAACTCAAATAATCACGCTTTCCAACCGTGGTGAGCAGAAAAGCATCTCAGAATATACAACACATCGAACCTTGAGGTGGATGAGCTACAACAGCAGAAGACCACATCAGGTTTCACTCCTGGCTTTCCCCCCGATAGTAGGGGTAACAGACGGAATGCCCACTGTGTTTCTGGCCAGCCCCATACACTGAAAGAGCTCCACAAATGTTCCTGGATCATATGGAGCCCCATCTTCATGAGTGTGATGTGGAGCCCCACTGTGACCGCTGCTGGATTACACGATCGGCTGAACCCAGCTCTGAAGCACTTGCTGATCTTCTGTCTATGCCTGCGGTAGAGCCTGGAATCCTCGCTAAAGCTCAGCGTGCAGCTGGTGGAGGGCTTGATGTTGGCTGTGGTGAATGCTGGCGAGAGGCGACGACTCCATGACAGCATGTCATGTGTTTACTTCCTGAATGTACCAGTTTACTGATATCATCAATGTTAAACCACTATGCATTCATTCCTGATATGATATTTGAAGTTAGCTTGCCAATTATTAAGTAATAACAGGTAGATGATTGATTTCTATGCCACACATGCAGAGTACCACACGCACCCATTAAAATGTATTGCACTTGCTTGATGATGCAGAGCTCATGAAGACATTATCTTTTTTATTTGTGTTTGTTCTCGCTGTTTTTCCATTTCAATTTTTTGTTATATCAAAGGAACCATGATTTCCATAGTATGGTATATGTTAGCAATGATTCAGCATATTTTGATATTATCTGTGCACAGAACGCCAAGTAAAAATGTTATATTTAAAAATAAGTAATATTTTAGAATTTCTTTCTTGCAGCAATAACAACAATAACAGAGTTTAGGAAATCGACAAGAATTTCCAAATCCATAACGATTGCTTTCGTAAAAATTCAGTATGAGCAGACTAACTAAAATCACCACCACTAGAAGGTTTTACAAATAACATGCTATAATTTCTTGCTTGCAGTAGCAGCATAAAACAAGATTATAAATTAAATATCAGTATTAATCTCTGAAATGATATGGCCCATTGGGACAGGAATCACTCTGCCCCATGCTCGGGGGAGGAGCAGCGGACAGGACAGTTCATTACAGGGTTGTAGTTTTTAGCCAAATTCGGTTGCTTTAAAAATATTCTACAGTCACCCAGATATTGTTTTGTAGCAAACGACTGGAATTAAATGTAATAAACTTGGCATAGTGTAAGAGCAGACAGTGTGTCTATGATGTACAGAAGCATTTCTATTGTAGGATAGAAGATAAGATTGAGAGAGGGAATAGGAGATGATGGATTTGATAAAGTCAGGACATCCCACACAAAGGCTGGGAAAAACATTTCTCTGTTTTCCAGTGGCTGAGTTTTTTGGGCTAGTTTCAGTCTTGTGTGGTTTTTGAGATGTAGTTGGGCTGGAAACTTGCTGAAATTTGGCAACCCAAACGAAATTGTTAATATGTCATTATTAATGTTGTCCTGACATGCCAAAATCTATGGTCGTTACCCACTACTACTTGTTTCCTGGCTTCTTAGGGTGCTTCATATAAACACCATTTAAGTGCATAAAATCCATCAATGTGTCATTTAACCATAGTTGTGGGGTGTTTCATGCATCCATTCATATATCCATTAGGGACATCAGCATTAGTGAGATCAGACACTGATGTTGGTGAGGAGGTCTGGGGTTCAGTCGGTGTTCCAGTTCATCCCAAAGGTG
>CM075021.1:1674094-1703285 GCA_037576675.1 Pangasius sanitwongsei | reverse complement strand
TATGGGTTAGGAATGGGATGGCACTTAAGTTCATATGTGAGTCAAGGCAGCTGACCGAATACTTTTGGTAATATAGTGTATATAAGAATAAGATTTTTATAAGAATATAAGATTTTTCAGCCTGTTTTGTGGATTATTTCACTCATTTCAAGCTGTACATTTTTTCTTTTTCTATTGGCAGATAATTTAATCTTTCTAGAAATAAATGCTTTTGATATCACAGAGCTGTTGCACTCTCAATCGTGATTGGTCAGAAGAGAGAAATGTATAATTGTTGATATGGTAAAGCTTTCTGTACGGAGACAATTATTAAACCTTTACAGAAGGAGTCTCTGATGTCAGGGCTTTGTAAGAGTCAGTAAGACTCCGACATCTGACAGGACACAGGACGTTCCGAGTGCTTTCCAGTGTGTGTGTTTTATTAACTTCACGAAAAAGACAAGGCTGATGTGGGAACAGATGTTCATAGCTGCTGTAGCATAACAGGAACTACTTTGTCTTGTGGACGTTCCACAACATTAAATGTAACGATACACAGTTCATAAGTATGAAGTATGAAGTGACACTCATTTAATAAATAAAAATTTGAATGCTTAGCAAATATCTGCGGTATAAGAGGAATAAAACACTTTAATAAAACACCACACCAGCCCATCGTTGATTACTTTTCTAGAACAGCCCATCCCATCAAGCTTGATTCCTTACATAATAATAGTTCAGTTGAGGACAGGGTCTGGGTTAAATGGAGTCTTGAAACGTTCATGGTGAAAAATTGGAGTCACATGTACACAAAGAAGAGCCTACTATTCTGTGCTTAAGTGAAGAACTCTGTGGAATGCTGTAAACGGTCAGCAAACATACGCCCAGGCTTAAACTGCACATGATGAATGATTCATTCCCAATTTGCTCCTTTCTATGCTAACCAAATCTAGCCTCTAGCGATCTCGTTTGGTGCCGATTATTATTTCACTTCTGAAAGGGTGAATTCATGCAGGCTGCATCCACCCCGACCCTGACCAGGATAAAGCGGTTACTGCAAATGAATGAATGGACGAACGCTGTAGCTTCTTACTGTTGGATCTACATCCAGATTGCAGTATTGCTTAGGTACTTGTTTTGACTGAATTCATACAGGAGTTCAAGCACAATGAGCTAGGGCTGGGCGATATAACCAAAATACTATATCAGGATTCTCGAAGGCGTTTCCATGAAACGTATCATGATATAAACTTTTTTGAGGAGTGCAATTCATTAAAAAAAAAGGCTTGTTTGATAATACTTTATTTAATGTCAACATAGAAAATTTATAGAAAATAATTAGAACATTTAACACTGAAAAGGAAGATTAAAAATCTATAAAAAATATTAATATTTTTACAATTTTAAGGATGAAAAACAAAATTTTAACACATTACGTCAGCTGCTTCTGGTCAGTTTGTAATTAAATTCCTTTTTTAAAAAAATGTTAAAAATTGAAAAGATATCACAATATCCATAATATGTCAGAAAAGCGTAATGTGAATGTATTACAGTATCAGTATTATATCGTCAAATCGCCCAGCCCTCCAGCGGGCCTCAACTGGACAGCATTTGTCTCTGCTAAACACTTTAAGCAGTGTTTTGTTTCAGACAGACACACTGATCCACATCCTTTGTTTCATGTTATGCAGATTTACAGATTTATGGGGAAAAAACAGGATTTATAACGAATGGAATTCATTTGAATCTCTGTGGTAGGCATGCACAAATAATCAGTAAGGTGTTATATTGCAACCTTTCAGGAATCATGCACAAGACTGATGTAACTGATGTAATTATCACTCTATCAACAGTCGCTCCACATAGCATGCTTGTACACCTACAGTTCATTTTTAACAATTTGGAATTTTAGGGGGAATTTGTTGTAGATATACCGTAAAACCGAGGTATATTTTTTAAATTGGACTATTTAAAAATCATGGGGTGAAGCCACTGGGAAGCTTTTGCCCTTGACTATAAATTTACGAATGCAAGTTAGCTGATACAACATAGTCTTGGAGCTGACATTTTCTTTGCCGTTTTGCAGGTTTTGTAGATTCCCAAGAGTCAGATGCTTAAATCTGTTTTACACCAAAGCGCAGTTGAATTCTCGAATCTGATTGGTCAGAAGGTGTGCGTTATTTCTGTACAACAGCACGGCTCGGACAGTAGTTTCTGCTGTAACGTGAACGACAGGTTTATTCGAATGCGTTTCTATAGTAACAGCTCATTCGCAGGGACTTGTACGGCGGACGCTCTACATAGTCTAAGACTAACAATAAACAAATTTAAAAACATGTTGTTTAACAAAATAAAAAGTATTGTTGATGTGGTAAAGATTTTTTTTTTTTAGGAGGCGTTAATAGAACATTTACGGAAGGAGTCTCAAGTGTCAGCGCTTTCTAACAGCCGCGTTGCTTTACAAAGTTTCCCAGCACAGGAAAGTCTTCAGTACAGAGGAGTTTATACTTTCATGGTTCTCAGTAAAATGTAAGTGAGAACAGGAGCTAACTTGTCTCTCGGACGTTCCACAACACTAAATCTAACGATAAACCATTAAAATTTGCGACATGTCGTTCATTAATAAATGAACCATCGTAATCGTTGGCAAATTTGCTGTAGTATAAGTGGAATAACGCACTCCACATAATGCATTATATGAAAATAACCCACTTCGAGGTGGTAGCTTTGTGTTGTGTTAGATTTTTTTTTTTTTTTGATGAAATTCTTGAAAGTTGGAGCCTGGAAACCTTAATGACTATGCTAAAAAGCAGTAGCTAATGTACTAACACACAACCAGGTAATTAACTTGTTAAGGGCGTTAATGCAGATTAAGGGAAATATGCGAGGATGTGAATTACCGTGTAAGGGACGACTGTGCAGCCATAGTCCCTATCCTTTCCTGAGCAAGTCTATCGTAGAGCGTCATGATAGCGACCGCCACAAAATCATTGGCAGAGGTTTCGGCTTTGATCTGCTATTTTCTCTCCTCGTATTGCAAGTTAAATATATTATTCGAGTTTGGACAGAGTCCTTTCTTTCTCTCGGTATGTTGGAATGCGAGGTGACTGTGTGTAGTAAGCAGGACGGTGGCTTTGCTTTGCATTTTACTTGGCTCCATTTCATCAGTGTTCCTTTCTGAAAAGATCGTCTGCCACATGGGCACGCTTGTCAATCTCCTGTCAGCCAGATCGCTCCTCGGCTGATGTGTGTCGCACCGCTTCGAGGTACATTGCACCACCGTGTTCACACACACGTATTCCAAATGAAAATATGTGTTTTGCAGGAGTCAGTAGGAATTAGGATTTATTTTTCTTTCTCTGGTTGTTGAACCTATTTGTCCTCCAGGCATCTAAGCAGAAGCTTGTCCCGGGTGTCTGGGCTAGTGGTTTGTCCACCCCAGAGCAATATTTTAAATAGTTATTGTCCTGGAAACGTTAATAAATGGTGAGAGAAGTACTGTAAAATATATGTATATATGATATATTTGTATCCATAGATCTTTTTTTATGTCTGGAGAATGTGAGATTCTGTAAATGCTGAACGTATTTCTGAGAAACATGGGCTGGTTTAGGGTTTGGGTGGTGCGTTTGGACCTTCAGGCGTAGCTGTAGGCGAAGCATCACTGCATTCTGCTCAGGCATGAGCGACTCTGGATGGGGGTAGGGGAGAAGAAACCGCTGACTCAGAGCTCCAGTTTGCAGAACGAGGACATGCATAATACACCCAGCTGTTGGATTCGCCTCTCTCTCTATTGCTGTCTTTTACTCAGATACAGATATATACATATGTATAGTATATAGACAGATTTGCCTACATGTTCATCTTATACATTAGGTTTTTGTTCTCTCTCTCTTTTCATATTGATATGGGTGTGTATGCTTGGTGTAGTCTGTTTGTCTTTGTAGCTGTCTCGGGTCTCCATTAGCGAGCCGTCTTGACAGTACTGAAGAGCTGGTGCTGTTCGATGTCCTTTAATTCTGCTGACTCGCTATATATCGAGCAGGAAGGGATCAGCTGGCTGTGCTGTCATTTGATTGATCTGAATTGTGTGTGTGTGTGTGTGTGTGCAGTTCTCATAGTGCTATGCCCTTCTTTTTAGTGCATTGCTGCAATACAGGGTCAGCCAGTCTATTTTTGGGGCTGCTGTACTGCATGCAGAATGATGCTCGGCTGCATCCTAAATAATTCCCTCTTGCTGAAGGCAAACACAATTTATCATCTAGTACGAGATGATCATTTTAATTTCAGCCTGTTGGATTATTGAGGTGAGATAGCAGTAGATGAGCTCAGTATTATCAGTAGTTCTACAATCAAGATGGTGGTCAGAGAACATGGAGCATAAAGGGAGTCTTATCTCGTAGGGTTGGTAAATACTTCAGCACTGAAGCGTAATCATCGTGAAGCGGCGTGCTATTCCCTGGAATCCTGACAGCGTGTAGGGTTTGTTGTCATCAATGCGTGAGCTAACCTTTAGGCAAACACTGCTTTGTTGAGGTGGTGAGGTGTGACTCTTCTTCCAGGGTTTCATAATAATATTGCCAATTATTATTATTATTATATATTGTGTATTTCAGAGAGAGTATGCAGTGGGTGGGGCTTATTCTATATTCCCGATTAAGACATGGGAAAAAAAAAAATCCAAACAGTCCCCTATCTGGTGGACTTTCATGTGGCATCTATGACTTAGAACCAGGACGATTTCTCATTACTTCTGCAGTGACCTTTATTTTAGTGGCCACACTCACATTAAATGCAGATATGAAGGCAGACTTGTATTCGACTCTCCACACACAATGTCCTCATGTACGCACATATACGCAGATGCAGAAGTATAAACCAGACCTTAGCTTCGCTCAAGTTGAAGAACAGCTCATCAGATAGGGATGCATGGAACTAGCCATTGGCATTTTTATGTTTGTTTTTAAAAAGGATTAAAGTCTATACATGATTTGATGTGATATGTGCCAGCAAAGATGGCTAAGTTAAGTGACAAAAAAGATCCTTTAGGCAGTCAGTATCTGGAGGATTTTTAGACAGCAGTGAATACAAAGGTCTGGGACAAACCAGGGACCTATCACGGGGCAACGCCCCCAGTAGCTTTATTGAAAGTGTCGTTTTCAGAAACAATTTTGCAGTAGCTCATGACAAAAACAGAAGAAAATCACTTTCTAAAATATCAGTTCAGCTCTATTCAGACTGTTAGTTTCTGGGGGACATCCGGACAGCTATAACTGAACAGTCAGACTGAGCTTCTGTCAGATTCCGCGTTGCATTCCTAACACGGTTATGGGAACGCTCGCCGTCAGTAAGGAGGTGCGTGGCTGCCTCCAGGTTGTGAGCGTTTTGCTCACTGCATGGTTGGTCTTGGTTTTGCGATTCTCATTTTAACACAAAAAAGGCATAGGACCACTCTCATTAAAGTATCCTGCCTATCTGTCTCACTCCTAAGGCTGAGTGCACACTACACAAATCCCAAAATCTCTGAATCGCTGACCCTTTCATATTACATGACCTTAAATCGCTTGTGATCAGTTGTTTGTGTAGTGTGTGAAAGGTGTGTAGAGGAAACTCTGCCTAAGGATGCCTGAAGTCCAAATCTCACTTTGCCACAAAAATAAAATTGAGAGCTGTCTGTCACGTGAATGTCACCATTTTACACGGAAACAAGAAAAAAGAGAAATAAAGGAAAATGTGGAAGAAATATTGGTCGGGGAGACACAGACAGCGAGGACTGTCTGTTCTGCAAAGAGAACTGGAGGTTATTTTTTTAGTGTGCGTAACCAGGAATCATACAGTGTTTGTTTTGATTTTTTTTTACTGTTTCTAGCAACCGTATGGGTCTGACATGCTGAACGATTTCTTACAGAAGCATTATTGTTTTTACATTTTGTCCTCAGCTTTCCACACGAACAGATGGATGATAAACTAGCAAACAGGGATCTGTTTCACATGAGCACAGAGGAATCTGATTTCCTCTCAGACTCCCATTGGTTGTTACTCATCGCTTCACTTGCAGCTAATCACAGAGGAGCTCACACTAGGTGATTCATCGCTGAGAAAATCAAACATCATTGAAAATATTCAAGCCCCAGGGATCGCTTGTAGGCTGAGAAAATTGCATCGCTGAATCATTTGCACTTCGTGAGCAGTTGCAGTGGAAATGCACCGCGGTGGGGTTAGTCACTGAGCCCCATAATTAGTCAGCGAGTGGGAAATCGGAGCTAAAATCAGTGTTTTTAAATCCAGTGTAAATATGAAAATAATTCAGTGGTGCAAAACAAACAGAATTATTTCTCCGTGCCTGTACAAACTGAGATCCTTGTTAGCCTAGCGAACAACCCGGCTTCCTTTAGGCAGATTTTCAGCATTCAGCATTTGCATACGTATATGCGTTCAACGTTGACGACATATCTAAATGAACGTCATACGAAAGCCCTTGATAAAGATAAGCATGAATAGAAAAATTCGTTTCCTCTCATTTTCCTCTTAGACTCATTTCCTCAGACTGATGGGCGCAGTAGCCAATCAGCAACGAGCATGTGCTGTTCAGCGAGGACCTACCCCCTCTGTTTTTCCGTTTTGCTGTTGTGTTTTGTTGTTGTTATTTTCTGATTTGTTAATGTGTTTTGCACTTGCAGGCCACCGTACATTCCCAATCCACTTGCATAAAAATGATTATGAAGATGACTTTTTGTTCATCAGCTGTCTTTTGTAAAAATGAAGTGCATGGTGCATGTGTGTGTGGCTTGTTGGTCAGTGTCATTTTGGTAAGCAGAGATCACTGAGCAGTATCAATATATAGCTGATAAGAGCAAAAAAATGGTGGATCAGATCTCGGAGAAAACGTATCTGAGATCGGCTCCTGTAACAAGTAGCAAAAATTGGAATTGGGTTTGGAAATAAATTTCTTTTTGGTACTGGAAAGAGATTTCCAGTTTTTATTTTGGGTAAATCCCCCTCAAATCACCAGATATTTAACAAATATTCCCCACAAACCATCTCATATTTGCTTTATACTTTCTGGAAATATCATCACTATTCCCAATAAATAGTGTGCAAGATTTCAGGCTTGTATCTGCAGCAGTTTCTGAGATATAGAGGCTTTAAAAAGGGGCGTGGCTAATCTGGGCCTAATTTTGCTGTAAAAGCGAGCGCTACAGAAAAAGTCACAAAGTTCCGTAAGTTATTACTTTTGAACGATTCATGCTATTATGGCTGATCTGTGTATATATACACAGAGATTTGTTTTTTTTTTTTTCATGCTTTGGTCCTCTAAATTTCAAATTGTCAGATTTTCATACCTAATACACACGTTATAGTTCTTTTTTAGCAACTAGGTGAATGTCTGAAATAAACTTTCTGATTTATTTGTGTTAAAAATGACGGAAATCGTGTATGACAAGGCCTCAGAAGCTAAGGCATTTCCGTTTGTAGTAAAACATGGCATATTTGATATATAGTTTGGTTCATACTTGTGCCTCCAGTGATTTCACATGGATTGACTCGTTTGTTAGGATTGATTTAAAGAAAACAATACTGGATGGGTGGCAATATTGGCTGATACTCAAGGTTTCAGTAACGGCATCAGTATCGGAAAAGAAAAAGTGGTATCGTGCCACTTTTACCGTGCCACCATCGTTCACGTTGATCATCTTTAGTTCAAGATGGCTGCAGGCTAACTGGCTTTAGTGCTCAGTGCTGGTAGTGTAGCAGTGAAGGTCGGGTTTGGTTCCTGTCACATTGGTGCTATGAAGGACAGAGGCGGCTTCCGTCTCATTACGAGTGCTGAGAGAGTCTCTGACCTGCCGCAGGAAGATGGAGGGGGTGGTGTTGTCAGTAGTGGTGAGGGATTTAAGCATCCACAAGCCTGTGTGTTATTCATGCGGCGGGACAAAACGGGCAAATTTAACCTAGCTGTGGTGCTAACAGTTTGGTCCTGGAATGATATCGTGCTTGGGTATGCATAACAAATCAAGCCGTGTGTGTGTGTGTGTGTGTGTGTGTGTGTGCACTCTTTGGAAGTTCATGACTTGTTCCCTTCCTTACCCTCTACTGCTTATCTGTTCACCAGGCAAGATGTTTTGCAATATCTCTTTTGTGAGCTGATCCACTCTCTACACTTTTCACAGAAGCACTCGTCGGGACATGTTTTGTCATAATGCATATTTTCAGGATAGCTGTGGGTTTATGACCCAGCCATGACACCTTTCTTCCTCAGGTTATAATTAGTGCTTTGTTCCCAGCCTAAGGGATCGGCTGTGGCCTACAAAGTGTCTGTCCCGGAACACTGCAGAGAAAATGTTTACATGCTGTTTGTGTATATTTATTACTTATCCTTGTATTTTATTTCTGTGCCTTTAGGGTTATTGTGGCCTCCTGTTCAGGGCTATCAGCAGGTCATTTTTCATTTTTTTTTTCACAGGCTGTGTGATGTGGAGGGAAACTAGGATGTGGGTTAGAGGAAGGTATAAATACACAAGTAGTCCTTGTTCTCAAAGATCTTACTGTGAGCCTTCCTTTTGTGAAGCTTTATTTTTCATTTACGCAATACGTCAACAAATAAACTAAAAGGGAACACGAGGTGACAGTGGCAAAGAAAAACTCCCTGAGAGGACATGAGGAAGAAAGCGGTCTCCAAAGGGAACCCGTCCTCTTGTGCGTGACGGCGGATAGTGGGATTTTCATTTTAGTGGCTGTTGCTAATGCTTGAATATCAAGTGAGGAAAAAAAGAACAATAAAAATTCCTGATAAGTCAGAAGCTGATGTATCAGTCAGTTTAGACCAGTATTTTAGTCTTTTAATGAAAATACGAAGGTGTCTTTTGGTCACTTTTTTGTATTCGAATTTTTGGGGCCATCTTATGTTACGGTCATTTCATTCTCATTCTCTGGTTAATAAGTTTGCCAGTTTTTCTATACACTTTCCTGCTGTTTGTTTTCCTTTGAACCATCATGACCAGCTACACTGGGATTCCATGTATTTCGTCTTTTGTAGGGTTTCTCCAAAGGGAGATTCTCAGCCTTTATTAATGAAGTAGAGATGCTGATCTAACATCTGGGTTTGTTTAGTGGCAGAGTTTGACAGAACGTGTTGAATGTAGGTGCATAGAAGAAGAGATACGTACAAATAGATGATACTTGGACTATTTCTCAGGATGTCATGTTTTCGATTTTTTTTAAAAAGGTTAAATATAAATCAGATTTTGTTAATGTGCCAAATATACAGAGGAATTATTTGAAGCGTTGCCTTTTCACTCAAGCCGGGCCGTATGTGAATGCTCCAGATCAGCTCGGGATGTGGTCTGAGTGCGGTTTGTTTCAAGTCTGCTTTGTGGTTGACGCGTTGTGAAGAACAAGTGTTTATTGGCGATCATAAGAGCTGAATCAGCAAGTGAGCTGAGTGCGCTTTCAATCAGCCCACTTTAAGTGGACGGAGTTTGGTTCTTTCATAGAGGGACATACATGAAAACACCCGGGGTAAATCAGCACAAAGATTGAACAGACTTAAGGTGCGTTCTCACTAGCGAGAGGCAAAGCGACAGGAGACCATTCATTATTTAAGAACACGCATGACACACAGAGCCACGATACCCGCGGCAGTGACGATCAACAACGCGACATGTGAGCTGAGATTTCTAAACTTTATGCAAATTAGGCATGATGTAGTGAAGCGACAAATCCAAACAACTGTCTCAATTCAATTCCAATTTCAATTCCCCCCTCACAGCTTCAGTTCTTACCTGCAGTGAATTAGTTCCTGCTTGACTCGAAAAATGGAAGAAAAACTTATAAACTTATTATCTTATCCTGTCATAGAGTATATGACCTCTTGTTAAATGTGTCTAGAGATGTTGTTATGAAGAAAAATAACGCTTGGAAGGAAGTAGTGGAGATCGTTGGTGTATTGTAGTACAAGTACAGGGAGCTTCTGCTGCTAATCTGCTAATCTGCTAATAGCTAATACGAAGCACGACTAGTGCATTGTTTAATTTGTGTTTCAGTAGCTAGGAGAAGATACAGTGTATAAATATACAGGTATATGGAGGTACGTCTGGTGAGTGTACGTCACTAGTAGTTAGCGCAAACAGCTAATCTGCTAACAAAGCTAATACGACGCCTGGCACGTAACGCGCATCAAATGAGCCATTTTCCCACTTTTTATTAAAATAGTACAATTTAAGTTTAAAATATATTTTAAAGACAAATAAATTGTACACTGTTGTAAATCACAGACAAGAGACAAACTACAAGCGACGCACGCGACTTCTCTCGCACTAGTGTGAATGCAGGGTTACAATACACACACACACACACACACACTTAAATGCCTTGACAAAACAACAAAACAAACAAGTGCAGACTGACAAATACTAAAACTGGAGTAAGTAAAAGAGAGTTTGACACATAATTACGCTGCACATAAAAACAGTCCTTATTTGTGTCATTTCCCTGTGAAGGTGGCAGTCAATCATTATATTTTCAACAAAATACGCCTTTATTTCTATTTCTGTTTAAGGAATAAATATGAAAGGCTGTATGATGCATTTCTAGAACAGCTTTCACGGCTTTAGGTGCTTCATGGTGCAGTGGGGTTTTTAACCCCGAGTCCTTTGTTAAAACTCTTCACCTGAGGCTCTGAGACTCCTGGATCATAGATCCCTGATTCTTGGTATGGCCTGTGTTTGCGCTTTTCTCAGAAGACCATTCATACAGAAGTCTTAACACAATCTAGATCAGCTCTGTGTGGCTGTGTCTTTTCGCGACTGTCCTGTCCTTGTGTGCTACTCTTTTTGTTCTTCAGAAGACCGAGGAGCATTTTTAAAGCAGGAGAACATTGCTTTTGAGGTTCAGTGTAGCTATAAACCCAATTTAACGCCCCATTGCATGTGTATTCAGTATGAAAGTGATTCTCGGGCACATTTCAATATGTTTAGATAGTATGAATGATTTACAGCTTTCCCCTGTCCCTGATGTGTGTGTGTGTGTGTGTGTGTGCGTGTGTGTGTGTGCGTGTGTGTGTGTGTGTGTGTCACTCCCCACACACTGCATGAATTACAGGCCTTCTACTCTGTATTTGATTTTGGCTAGCTGTTCTCTTTTAATATCACCAACCGCCTTCACATCACATTCTGCTCATGAATGAAAGCCCACGGCTTCAATTTACATCTGTAATTTATCCACGCAGTGCCACGGTCTATTCGAGACAAAGTTAACCACTAGGGAGTTGCTCTCGTGGTTCTCGCTGCCCTCAAGACTCGTGTGCGTTTGCTGAAGCCGTGTACGCTACTTACATTTACATTAGTGCCAATTTGCCCCCCCAAAAAAAAAAAAAAAAGAAGGTATCATTGTTTGGATTTAAGTGGGCATGGCCTTGCTTGCTTGCTTTCTTCATCCCTCCCTCCCTTTTCTTTTCTTCTCTTCTCTTTTCTTTTCTCTCCAGATGTAAAAGTGCCATCACGGTGTGAATTCCGGCTCTGAGAGATCCTTAACCTCAGCTACATTACATTAATTTTATCTGTAACTGCCTGCGATATTTTCTAAAGAATTCAGTTGGTTCTCATTCATTCATTCATTCATTCATTCATCTTCCTTCACAGTCACAACCTGTGAACCCTAAAAAAAATAAAAAATAATAATAATAATAATAATAATACACAAATGAAAGCAATAGTGTGCATCCTGTCCGTATCTGTATTTGTATTTTCTCTGTTTTTAAATTTTTTTCCCTTATGCAATTTTATATCTTATTTGTTTTTTTGTTTTTTAAATTATTATTATTTTATCTTTTTGACTTCTTGACTTGACTTGACTATTTATTTTCCAAATAGCAAATTCATGTTTGCTTATATTCCTCATGTTTATATACTGTAATATTTTATAGTCGTAATGGTCGAATCGTTATTAAATACATATAAAATACAACTACTCATATGTTGAAGTGTTGTATTAATATTATCATGGAGTCATTGGTGTGCCTCTAAAGAATGCCTCTAGACTCTGGGAGGTGGCAGGAGAAGCCATTTCCCAGGTCCTTCATTCTGCTCAAGGCGGCATTTTTGTGCTTTTACCTCACCGCGACCGTAAATAATTTCTCTTATGGCTTCCAGATGTCCCGTTGCCAGATCTGCAGGACAACACCCACAGAGCACATACACACAAATACATGCATATACCACTGTGTAGAGTTCTCTCCATCCCTTGCTACACACTCCTCGATCCTGAACAGAGAGAAAAGCAAATTTACATCAGCGCTCACTGTTTCTCATGAGCACACAAACCCTCACACTGTCTCAGCCAGTTGTGAACATGTTCTAACAGTCTCGCACTGCAGCAAGTTCACTCCGGTTACTTTCCTTCAGAGTACAGGGTGGGATTGAATGATCAGTCCCAGTGTCACAGTTTTCTGTGTAGCATGGCACCTAAAATGCAGATGCTGTGTTTCTTGCGACTGCAGATTTTCTAAATGGATGACACAAATGATGTGCAACAGCAGTGGCAGTGTAAATACGGGTTTATTTGGTCATGATCATGATCAAGGTTGCTCTTTGCCATAAGTAAATTATTTATGTATTTCTGTTTTCCACGATTTGGACCTTTTAAAGGTAGAACACTGTTTTAATGATGTTTCATGTGTTATACTATACCACAGTACTGTTGAATTCTCTGTTCTGATTGGTCAGACGTTTTCTATAACAGTAGTTTGGCCTGAAAGGCGAGTCACGGGTTTATATTAATGAGCTTGTTCTAATGCATTATCATTTCGTGCGTGGCAAATGCTCGTAATAAATAAATCAAAAAAAATTGAAAGTCTACTGGACAGTGGACTTCTGCGCTTTGTGAGAAGCTCCATTTTTTTTATTTACTTCAAATGAGAAATATGCATATATACTTAACTATATATCAGGGTGGCCCGTGGTGTGGACCGTGACACTGATACACTGTATGTATCTGAGTGTGTTTATGGTTTATGGTGACACTGTCATGATTAAACTATAACAGTGTACAGTACAAAATGTGGGGAAAACACATTATTTCTGGATGAGGCGTGTCCCCTGACTTATAAGATTTGTTTCGAAAGAATATCCTACTTTTTTTAAGGTCAAGAAAGAATCCGTGGTACTAAAAATGATCACATTTCTGTTTAGGATGTCTCGGTTTTTTTTTTTTAAAGGAAGAAAGAACACTTTGAATGTGTAGCTGTGAATTTGGAAAAATTTTTTGCTGTGGCCACAAACTGGAACAAATTGCATAGCACGTCATTATTAAAAACGTAAGTAGTGTTGATGTAGCCACTGTTCAAGTGCTTCCATGTGGGCTGAGTCAGTGTAGAAGTGTTGAAAGGTCTAGTTTGACCTTTTTTCTCTCCCCCCAACACAACTGGCTTTCTCCAGATGAAAACAGTCACAAGTCATTCTGATACATGATAGATGGTAGATGAGAGATTTTGAGCCTCCTCTTTTTAAAGCATACAAAGCTCTTCTTGCAATCACATGGCAAAAACAAAGCAGGGTCCTTCCTAGGTCACTTGGAAAAAGATTTTTATTTATTTTTTTTTTTATTTTAAACAGAAGTAGTAACGAGAAGTGTGGGTGTATGATTATGTTTGTGATGCAGATAAAGGCGACCCACTTCTTTATCAGAGCGCTGGCCTGAAATCCAGCGCCTGCCCTTTTCAGCTTCCAGTTTCCACTGCTCCTCAGAGAGTTGGGCTCCTTCATCCTGGATATAAAATAGGAGACAAGTCAGTCATAACGTTCCACAGCAACAATAACTGTTGTGTCTATTGTGCCAGTGTGACAGCCCGTTTGAAGAGTAACATGTTTAAATGCAGTGTCGCTTTTGGAAGTTGGGCTGCTCAAATGATCATAGGATTGCGCCTCCGATTCCTGTTATTGGCCGACAGGACTGGAATGCGATGTGGTCTTCTGCTTGTGTGGCCCATCTGCCTCGAGGTTTGACGTGCTGTGCATTCTGAGATGCTTTTCTGCTCACCATGGTTGGAAAGAGCTGTTATTCGAGTTACGCTATCCTTCCTGGCAGCTCAAACCAATCTGGCCATTCTTCTCTGACCTCTCTGATCAACAAGGTGTTTCCACCCACAGAGCTGTCAGTTCGTGGGGTTTTTTTCACACCATTGTGGGTAAACTCTAGAGAATGTTATGTGTGAAAATCCAAGGAGTTTCTGAAATACTCAAACATGCCTGTCTGGCACCAACAACCATGCCATGGATAAAGTCACTGAGATCACTTTTTCTTCATTCTGATGTTTGATGTGAGCATTAACTGTAGCACTTGACCCGTATCTGCATGATTTTATAAATTGCGCTGCTGCTACCTGATTGGCTGATTGGATAATTGGATGAATGTACAGGTGTAAAGGTGTTCCTAGTACAGTGGCTGGTGACTGTATGTCTGAAGATGCATAAAGCAGCTCTTTCATTGCTTTTTTTAAATGATTTTTTGGTATTGAGTATAAATGTGCCGTGATGTTAGAGCTGTTGCTTGTTGACTTGAGTTTCATTTCAGTGTCTGTGATGATTAAGCAGATTTATTTCCATTCATCACAGCCACGCCTGCAGCCACTGACAAAGTCCTTGTTATCCTGTGCATCAGGTGGTTTTAATCCCAGCTCCTCGTATGTGATTCGGGATCTCTTATACATGATTTCCTTTTGGTAATCGGTGCATTTGGAAGGTTACCTCCACCCGTTAGCATTTGTTACTGAGGTATTTCAGCATTTTGGATTGATGCTTATCTGATCGCATCTTGTCTCTCTACAGCTAAACCCTTCACAACGATGGTGAAGCAGATGCGCCTACACAAGGAGGACTTTGAGATCCTGAAGGTGATTGGTCGAGGAGCGTTTGGAGAGGTATGCATACACCACGTGTAATGAGTTATTCCCATTTCCCCCATAAAGCCCAACGTATCATTTTAGTGCAGGATCAGGCCTTATAAAACAATTTTGGAATGCCTCAGTGGATGGTATTAATTTGCCAAGAACAAAAACAGCCCAACGTGCTGTAGGATAGTCGGCTAACTGATCATAAATCTAATTACATAAAAGTGTACGTGTCTGCACATTTTCTTTTTGTTTGAGTTGGCGAGGGGAGGCGAAAGTCTGTTCCTCCACGTAAATTTCTTTTTCTTTTTTTTTTAAATTCTCAATATTAGCCATTGGGACCATGATTCGGAAATATGGAGAATGTTTACATTGTAATATCAGCTCCTAGAGTCCAAAAACATATTTGATCAAGATCTTAAAGGCTTAAAGGTGCAGTTTTAGGATCCTTGATTCTTTGTAAGGAGGCAAGAATGTTTATTATACTCAGAAGATGGGTTAAGGGCCCTCTTCAGTACATCTGTACAATAACTGGTAATGTCACTAAACATGATGCGTTCACTGGAGCATGTATGGATGACAGGTATGCCAAGAAAGCCAGTGCTTTTGGATTACATGCCGAGACCTGGTTGCTGAGCTTTGGCCCTGTGAGCTAGACGGCTCTGGAGAGAAGCCCAGCATTGAAGCCCCCATGGCTGGCTCAACACACCTTTTTATTGGGGTTTTATTTCACAGTAACTCAGAAAACTGTTTTGTGTCTCTCAGCCTGTGCCAGCGTAGCCTGTATTGCTTTAACACATGGAGAACATTCAGAGCCAGAGTCAGAAATATCCAACTGATTTGGCAACCTGCTGCAAATTAACATGGTATTTTATTCATTTGTGCTAAGGCGCATTCTGAGTTTCACCCTTCCTCTCAGACACGGCTGGAACCAGCAGCATATGGTAATACAGCAATCTTTTTATATTATATGGGGCCTTTTCCAAGGAAGTGAAGCTGAGGGGAACTCAGCAGGGAAAAAAGATTCGGGACAAGTTATCTTCACGCCCCAGGGGGATTCAGTGGGGTTCGAATATTTGAGTGACCCTGAGTTTGGAACAGGAGTCCATTTGTTTATTTAGTAGCAAGCCATCAGAAGCCAGCTAATTGTGATACTTACCAGGACTAACAGGACTCCTGGAGTTCAGATGAAGTACTAGTGAAATAGAAATTAAACATGGAGCCGTTTACAAAGACAAAGTGTTCGTAAGTTGCTCAGTGTGGCGGTGCAAATCCTGAAATGACACTCACCAGTGGCCTTATTCTTTCTGTTCTTATAAAGCTTTCTATGTTTTAATTGTTTCACAGGAGTGGCCTGATGAAAGCCTCAGACTGAGGACCTGGCATTTTAAATGTAAGGGAGCAAAGAGAACCGTGAAAGCTAGTCCACCACGAGTAAAGCCAGAGGCCAAGAGCAGCGCGTTCCCTCCCTGATCAAATCACCATGTAGGGAACAAAAACACTGCCAAAGAATTAGTGTTGTGTTACTGTATGCCTAGTGGGCACTGCACAACTTTTGAAATCCCACACTACATGACATTTAGTGCCTGCGGTCTGCTGTGTGGTTGATGTAGAGGTGCGCACTAAAGAAGCAAGCGCAACGTTTTCCTGTTGGTATTCCACCAGTGAGTGAAAGCTAATTGTCAGAAGAAAAAAAAAAAATCACAAAATCCATTCACGCCTTTTTTTTCCCCTTCTCTCTCTCTTTTTTTTAAAAATTTATTCAGTTAAGTCATTTCCTCTCTAAAACTTAGTTACACAATCCTGTCTGGTAAGAACTTCTTTCCAGTATCTTAACATAGTTCCTGTCAATTTCAGCCCACACTTCCATTAACTGGATGCAGTCTGTGCACACTTGTCCATGTGCGTAACCTGTGGACGTTGTGTAATGACGTGCTGCGACTGCAAAGCCTGCATTTTAAAAGTAAAAATGATGTGTTTCTGTTTTGCAACAATGTGCTTGGGCCGTGTAAATTTGCTTAGGAAGAAATTTAAAAAAATAAATAAATAAATAAAAAAGAATTCTGAGTCTAAGTCCTCTCTTGGGCCTTTTGTATGGAATATTTTCAGTATAATTTATTTTCATACATGTACAAAAAGGGAAGTGGTGGCTCACTGGTTAGGGCTTTGGGCTGCTGCTTCTCTGATGGTCATGAGATCAAATCCCTGCACCACCAATATGCCATGGTTGGGTCTTTGAGCAAGACCCTTATCCTCAACTAAACTGCAGTTCTATCCTTTCTCAATTATAAGCTGCTTTGGATAAAAGTGTCAGGCGAACGTAAAAACATGTCCTCTATTTCCATTTCCTTGAGTTGCTTGTACTGCTTTTTTTTTAAAAAAAAATAACTTTGTGAATTGTCTTTGGGCTTTGGAAAGATATTACATTCAAATGATTTGAATTAATAATTCATTAATTTATTAATTCAATGAACTTCCTGTGAGGAGTGAGTGAGGGACATGGCTAGTTAGAATGGTGTTTAATTGGAGGGAAAAAAAAAATTTTAAATCTCAAAAATAAAGTTTCACTGTTAGGTCCTAACAACAAAAAAAGAACAAGAGCTTCTTTTCTCTCTCATCATGTTCCAGTGATGTTTAATGCCGTATTAATGAGAACTTCAATACAGACGTTGTGGAGACCGTAAACATTGGACTCAAGGTTTTACGTTGCACTTGTGCGGAGAATCAGTGTGGCTAGTTAATGATCTTAAGATGGCGAGCACGATGATGTTGGCAGTGGTATTAGCATGAAATCTGAGGCTTTGGAGCTCCGAGCAGGGTGTGCAGATGTGGAGGTGAGAAAGCTGGACAGATTAAAGGAACACTAAAACATTTCTCTCTTTAGAGATGAACGAGGTGTAATAAAAGGAAAACGGCATTGTGGCTAATAAAGGAAACTTTGAACCAAAGTGAAAGATAGACCAACGTGTTAATTATGATGATTATTGTGCAAGGTGGATTTTTTTTTTTTTTCCCTTTAAATACTTTATTGTTGTCATTATCATTTCCAACGCTGACAATGCTCTCGTTCACAGGTGGCTGTTGTGAAGGTGAAGAACGCAGACAAAGTGTTTGCCATGAAGATCCTAAACAAATGGAAGATGCTGAAGAGGGCTGAGGTGGGCATCGCTTTACAGCCCCGGCTTCGTTTTTCCAGGGTTCAGGGTTTTGGATGTGAAGCTAATGACCTTTTCATAATTAACCTGAAATGTCTATGAGTGTTCATGGAGTGTTCAGAACCTCATAGATGAGCACTAATCCTTATCCTTGATTCATGTTACTGGAATGTATTCAAATCAATAATAAATGGGTTTCATTCTATGACACCCATTCATTTTACACAGATGAAGAAACAAGGAATCTGGGGGTTTTTTTTTCTGAGTTTAGAAATACACTGACTTCCTGTGACAGTTCTGCACCTTCCTTTCTCAGACGGCGTGTTTTCGGGAGGAGCGGGACGTTCTGGTGTACGGGGACAGCCAGTGGATCACCACTTTACATTACGCCTTCCAGGACGAGAACAACTTGGTGAGGAACTTCCCATGATTTTATTGGGTAGTAATATTGTTGGAGTCAACATTATCGCAGTCTACAGAGCAAAGAGCAACCACACCGTCAGTGAGCTTTCTGGTTCTCGAAGATATTAAAATCTTTGCATTGGAAAAAAAAAAACGAAAGGAAAAGATAACTGTGGTTACTGGCTGCTGTCTGGCTGTCTGGCTGTTGATGTCAGATAAACTTGGGAACTGAAAAAGATGGGCTTGTCCCTGAATCTACTGTTATAGACAGAACGTTTCAGGGGAAATGATCTCACAGCTGATGTGTGTGTGTGTGTGTGTGTGTGTATATATAGATGTTTTTGACTCCTGCTGAGAGAGACTTTCCCATGTCTGTGTTTATGGAGCAGTGAAAAGAAGGAGGGGCTGATTTTAACAAATGATTTTCATAGCTGCAATGAGGAAAATTTGTTACGGCATTCAAAGATTTCTGTGTTTCAGCGTCTGACTGCTCGTCTGTTTTATAAGTAGATTGGCACGATTGTGGTGCGGAAGTGATGCGACTAAACAGGGTGCTTTAGTTACAGTCACAGTCTGCTGACAGCAGAGGCTAACGTTGTTATTTTGATTAAGGCACAAGCAATTGTGGCCCGCAATTTTGTGGGAGAAGAACACGAAGAAAGCCTGCAGAGAGGATGTGAGGTATTGCGATGTTAGATTGAGTGTGAAGTAGAAAATAGGTCTGGGTTAAGGAGTGAGGGAAGTATGTCACATCTCTTGGTGTACTGCGGTAGATAAAGTTCTACTGAGCTGTGAAAAAAAAAAAACAATGAGCGTGAAGGTCAAGTAGGAGCTAGAGAACGTCGAATACGGTTGTCAGGAAAGGGAATGAGATGAAGGGATGACAACTCGGGAATTTCGTGCGGCCTCCTCAACTCTGAGTTCCTCCGAGTTCAGCAAGTGACGTCAAATGAACATGGCTGCTTACAGCATCAGCACTAAACTAGAGCACTTCTTACTGTTAAATGAGTTATACTGTATATACTTTAATATTTGCTTTAGATCAATCAACATACAGACATATTCGCTTGTTAAATCTCTGCAGTTCGCTGTTTTGAGGAGGAAAATATACAACACTCATCACAGTTAGCTGGCTAGCTTGTTGCTAACAAAAGACGAACATGATGGGGTCTGTGTTTTTTTTTTCCCCCTCGAATGCACAGAGGATGATAATGACATCATTCCAAGCTCTGAACTCCCACTTCCGAGGTAATCTGAATTCAAGACTCTGGGTTACTGATCAGAAGGTTGGGGGTTCAAACTGCCAGTGTAGGGCCTTTCTAGATCTGTTCTAGAGGCACCATAACATGGCTGACCCTGTGCCCTGACCCCAACTTCTTCTTCTTCTTCTTCTTCTTCTGTTCACTGTGTATTTTACATAACAATCACGTTTCCTGCAGTGCGAAGGGAAACACAAACTGAGAATTCGTTTTTTTATGACAGGTTACGTCAGTGGAAACGCACCTAGTGATGTGTTTCGCAAGCTGATGCATTAGATTATCTCTGACTATCTGTCTTGTGTGTTCCCATAGTCTCATATTAGTTTCTTCTTTCTCCTTTCTGTCTGCAGTACCTAGTGATGGACTACTACGTCGGTGGTGATCTGCTGACTTTGCTCAGCAAGTTCGAGGACCGCTTGCCTGAGGACATGGCTAAATTTTACCTGGCAGAGATGGTGCTGGCTATCGACTCTGTGCACCAGCTGCACTACATCCACAGGTGAGCCGACTGTTTCAGAGTCTCATCACCTTAGCTTAGCTTAGCTTAGCTTCTCACTGGGACCATTCTGGAGTTTCAGGATGTTTTTACTTGAATTATGTTCCCACTATTGTAAAGCTTGTAATCATAAAAATGAACGTCTTCCTATAGTGAGCATCAGACACCATGGAATGAGAAGGAGATTTACTGAATGACCGAATGACAGAGTAAAGTGGGCGGAGCTACACAAAGAAGTTGAGCTGAATTTAAATTTATGCAAATAAGAAGCAAAGCTACGTGGCAGTTTTTGGGTTCCTGTTAAGTATTTGTTCCTAGTAGCAGCTCCTGACCCTATCAGTAATAATCGCTGTGCTGATGTGAACACTTGAAGTGTTTGATGAACAACGCCTGTTGTATTAGGACCAAAATTAGATAGCAGCGATCATGAAATGCAAACAGTGTTTGTGATTTATTATGAATGGATTTATGAACGATTTATACATGAGTCCTTTCCCTCCAGTTGAGGTAATACATCTGATTTGTGGTTAAAATGAGTAAAACATCTCATTTTAGTGAGATGATGTGGTCTAATAAGTGGCTGAACATGCATTCTGTATGAATGAAGTGATTTAAGTGACACAAGGTTAAAAAGAATGTTGCCAGTGAAAATACAGGTTTCGATATTTCGAAATCTTGAACTCACAATCCCGCTTAGAGTGTGAAATGTAGTACGCTGTTTACGCTACAGATTTCAGCCTTGACAAAGAGCTGCTCATGAATAAAAACCATGTAAAGCAAATGCCAGATTTGCTGTAGTGTAACAGGATTTTTTCTTCAGTCAGACAGACACACGTGCGAGTGTTGCTGGGAAACCTGGCGCTGTAAATACACAGGAAGTGGCTCGTTCTCGTTTGCTTAAAGATGAGCACCGGTAGCTCCGAGCTTTGCTGTGATTGATGTGTTTGCGCTCGTGAAGGGTGGGACTTCAATCAACCCTGCAGAGAGAAACACACAACCACCTACCCTCCCCAACACCCTCCAAAACACATAAACACATTCTCACATGCGTTTATGTTTATGCACACCCCCAACACACACACATACACCACACACACACATACACGTTCTATTCTTGCTGTGATAATTGCATGCTGGTTTTGGGGTTAGTGGGGGGAAGCAGTGAGGCGGTAATGATGGGGTGAGAGGTGTGGTCAGCTTGCTCCCGTGAGAGTTTGGCACATCTCGCTATGGGAGGGTGGGGACGGCGTGGCCAGCTCCCCTGAGAGCCAGCAGTGTGTATTTGAGGGTGTGTGTGTGTGTGTGCGTGCGTGCATGCATGCTGAGTAACGTGTAAAAATAACTAGTGCACAGGCATCCTTGATGTATATTTGTATTTCAGTAAAAAATAACACAGACAGACAGAAAATATCCAAATTGTGGAGCACTAAGACAGAACACAGTGCACCAAAAAAGAACAACGTATGTGAATAAATAGTAAATAAGTACAGGCTAGAAATGGCAGCATAGCACACACGTTCTCTAAAAACACTCAGATTAAGCCTCATACAGACCCCTCCGAATGTATTGGAACGGCAAGGCCAGTTCTTTTGTTTTTGCTATACACTGAAGACATTTGGGTTTGAGATCAGAAGATTAATACGAGACGATAGATCAGAATTTCAGCTTTAATTTCCTGATATTTACATCTAGATGCTTCTGTCATCAACTGCTGCTGTTTTCCTTGGCCAACCTGTTCCATGTTTGGTTGTTAGTACACCAGTGGTTTCTTTCTTTTTTTCAGGACATTCTAAATTGTTGTATTGATTATGGTCAATGCTTGTGCAATGGCTCTGATAGATTTCCCCCTCTTTTCTCAGCTTCAAAATGGCTTGCTTTTCTCCCAGCTCTCCAGACAGCTCTCTGGTCTTCGTGTTGGTTTATCCTTTTGAACAACAAATGCAGTCTTCACAGGCAAAATCTAGGGCTGAAACCAAGAGTAGACATTCAGAGAGATTAACTGATTAAACAGTCACTCTAACAGGGCACACCTGGGCGACAAGAAACACCTGTCAGTCACATGTTCCAATATTTTTTGAAAAATGGGTGTGTTCAGAGAAAAGGTGTTTACACACATTTAGATGCAAATATCAGGAAATGAAAGCTGAAATTCTGATCTACTGTCTCATGTTCATCTTTTGATCTCAAACCCAAATGTCTTCAGTGTATATCAAAAAAACAACAGAATTGGCCTTGCCGTTCCAATACTTTTGGAGGGAACCGTAGGCCCCAATTTTTTTAAATAATTTCTGACAGTACAGAATCAAGCACTTTCGTTCCCACTATGCATTGTTTAGTTGCTTTCTCACAAAGATTACTTTCTTTGTGTCTGATGATAGACATTTTATTTTTTGCCCATATTTTATATTTAGATTTGTTCAAATGCCTCCATACATGCCAGCCTCATGCCTACGATGATAATGATGATAATGCTAATGCTTCTCTGATCAGTGCAAAAGCGGCCAGACTAGAGAGAGAGGTGCAGTGTTTAAGAGCTGTGCTCTCCTGCCCTAGATATTTGCATGAGCTCCTGCTGTGCTCAGTAAACCCTCAGCAAAGAGGAGTGGCCCGTGTTTCTGTAGCCACAACTGAACCCTTCTCCACCAGACCCAGCTGCATCTGTCCCTTTGTGTGTATGTGTGTGTTGTGTGTGTGTTTGGGGGTGCGTGACCACTGCATTGTGTGTGTACAGCAGGATATTAACCTGAGCCATATGCGCATTGTATTATTGATTAGTACCATGTGTGCGATCACAGAAGTTGAGCTCAGCTCAATTTTGGTTAACAAAACCTAACGACTGCTCCTTAAAACAGCATCGCATGACTCACACTGGCTATGCAGATAACCTAGTGAAGAGAGAAAGGTACAGTCGCAGCCTCAGGCTGCAGCGCATTTTGTTTTAAAAAGTACCAGGGCATGCAGATGAGCTCAGCAAGAGGTTAATTTATTGGATTGAGAGATGTATCATGGAAATTTGTAGCTTAAATGGATTCAGTGTTGCGGCTTTAATCATAAATCTGCAAAGCGGAGTAATTTCATTGCCAAAGAGACCAGCATTAACACCCTGCCTCACTTACTTCCCATTCTTTGTCTCATTCTCATTCTTTTTCTTATTCGTAGCCTGTTGCCAGGAAGCACACCCACATGGCTGTAACAAATGGATTAGCACCGCAAACCATGACAGGATCATGACCCTAGCTTGGTGTTGATGCTAGATGAGCACCATGTCTGTTTATAGTCATTATCAGACGTCTCTAAAACAGCCTCTTAAGAAAGTTGCTCAGGTTCTGGTGGTGTGTTGTTGCTTAAGAGATTTCATATATTCTCTTGGCTTAAAGCTGCTGTAAGAAACGTCATGTTAGCATTGCATGCTAATTTCCACCAGGCCTCTGATGGAGTCCATTTCATCTCCTTCAATCCCAACTCCCCTGTCCGCGCTCTCAGTGCAGCTGTAAGAAAATACTGAAAAAAGGAACTCCGGAAAAAGAAACCCCAACAACGTCTCCACTGGTTTGTAGCATTATAGCATTAGTTCACCGTACAGCTGGTTGCTTGGAAAGTCTGCAGCCAAAACAGTGCTTTTATCCAAGCAAATGACACTCACAGCTAAACATCTTAGTGTTGCTAATCATGTAGCTAGCAGCTTGTCATAACACCTAGACGTGACTAGAGGACACATGCACAGTATTATTTTTACATTTATGGCATTTGGCAGACACCCGTGTCCAGAGTGACTTTTATCTCATTTTATACAACTGAGCAGTTGAGGGTTAAGGGCCTTGCTCAGGGGCCCAGCAGTGCTGGGATTTGAACTCTCAACCTTCTGATCAGTAGTCCAAGGTTTTAACCAGTGAGCTACTGGTTAGTAACAAACAGCATGATCCACGTATCATGCAGATAGGAGGATTGGCTAGGATAACTTACCCCTAAGTGTGAATGAGTGTGTGAATGTGTGTGTGCGTGGTGCCTTGTGATGAACTGGCGCCCCATCGACGGTGTATTCTCACCTCACGCACAGTGTTCCCAAGAGAGGCTCTGGATTTACCCTGACCAGGATACAGCGTTTACTGAAACGGATGGATGGATGGACTTTATTGATCCCCGAGAGGAAATGGGGGAGGTGTGATGATTTTTCAGCATCACCGTTAATGTATGGACTCTGTAATGACTCCGTATGATCTGTGCTTGCTGGTGCCCTAACATTTCAGAAGACTGTAACACGTTAGAAGAGTCAAATCTTGGTAAGAATGTCATTAAAGATTGGCTCTTGTAAATCTGTTCATTTGGTAGTCATGTGTGCACGTGTGGTAAGTTGCTCTGGTTGAGAGCGTGTGCTAAACGTCTGTTGGATTAAGCAATGAGTCCTGAAATGCTCCTAGATTGATTGGCTGAGGTGCAATAATGATTCGTTCACACCAGTGTTAATGTATTGACCCCAGTGGGAGCCTGTTTGTTTATTTGCTCTGAGCTTGTTGATGACTCAGTGTTGATGACTTCCAGCTCTGTAATTGCTTTACCGGCAACTCGTCTAGCTCACGCTGTTATTTTAAACATGTTTTAGGAGGCATTTTTTAATGAGGTGCTGACACATTCAAAATCAAAGAATGGAATCTTTTGGAGTGGGTTTAGGGACGCACCAATCCTACTTTTTTTCCGTGTTAATATGATCCCCCGCGTATTAGCCGATACTGATCCACTACCGACATCCAAGTCCTGATATCCGAGTCCGTCTTGTTGAACATCAGAGGAGCAATGATGCACTTCAAGACTTCAAGTTGCTCATGTGGACCAGGACCTGTGTTGAGTCAGTCAACATCACACATGTTCACAGCATAAAATACACCGTATCAGTGGATCAGACTGGAAAATATGTCAAATCCGATCGATACCGATATCAGATCGATTTACTCACAATCATGGTTAGAAAATACTCAAGTAATTGTACTTCATTAATATGCTTAAGTATTATTTTAGTGACATTTTCAAGGCAAAAAAAACAAAAAAACAATCTTACATTTTTATTTAGACCTTGGAAGTACTCATTACATATCTCAAAGGTCTCTTCTTCTCTCATCCAGCCAATGACTGAACACTATATATCAATCGAATGGGCTCAGTTTAGCATCTAATCATTTCAGTTTAGCATCTAATCATTTCAGTTTAGTACTGTAGAGTGTCAGTTCATCATCTGCAGTGACCTTCTCTTGCTACACTACAGCTATAGTTAGCTATCCATGTGCATGTGAATATGGATAATCCGCAGACTGCGGTGTTGAACTTGAGCATGCACGCCCCTGGCCCTACCTCAGCACAATGGTTCCGTATGCTGGAGGGACTCGAATAAAATGTTTTGTCTCTTGCCTTCATGGAAGGCATGAATCCCATCTAATTTGCAAAAGTGTTGAGACAGACAAGTTTTGCTAACTTGCTAACATCACCTGGCTGTAATTGACTAAGTTAGCCTGTTTTCTTTGCTAATGCCATATTAGACGAGCATCGATTCCAGTCTCTAACATAACCGGCTGAGCAGCAAGTCAAATTCTAGCTAATGGTAAATATCATATACAAAGACTGAATGATGTTTTCAGGCAAAATGGCATTGTTATTCAAGCAAAAATCGTCTAACAGTTTTAGATACGTAACAAAAGCTACTTTTCAAATGAAAACATGACATTAAGTTAGTTTCATCAGTTAAAACATTCACTTTTTACCTTTTAATGCTTGAGTACTTTTGAAAGGAAACAATTTATTTACTTTTGTAAATGCTTGAGTACATTTTTTTGGCTGGAAACTTCCACTTTTAATTGAGTAAGATATCAAGACATTATCTAAAGGACTATTATTTCTCAGTGATTTGGCCAGCGCTGTTCACAATATAATGTTGTGATGCCAATTATATTAGATCAATTATCACTTGCATGTTAAAAGAAGAGTAAATAAGTCAATAAACGGTTTTTGTCCACCAGACCAGAATAAATAAGGAAATTCATCATAATGTTATCTTATGGGCTTTTTTTTTGTTGGCTTGTTTAAAAAATTTTTTTTATTTTTTTCATTTTCAATCAGGTGAGGTGAAGCCGAGTTCAGATGAAGGGTGAAATAGCCGTACTTGTGGAAATAGCCGTGTCTATACACTTACTGTGTGTGAAGTTCACAGAGTGAGAGTCATCTATTACCTGTTTACTGTTCAACAAGTTACCGTTTTTTCATATTGCATATGAAGATCAGGCTTTATGAAAGATGGCTTACAACTATCAAGTTCTTCACAGCTGGATCCGCATCTACATACTTACGCAATGTAGTGCTTAACAGCAGGAGGCGGCAATCTTCTCACCTCAATTCAGCACACACACACACACACACATATGGGCCACACTTTTGCTAAACACTCCATTGCCTATTGTCTTGCTCAGCAAAGTTAACAATCAACAGCTGTAGAAAAAATAATCTTCCATCAAATGCTGACGCATTTCTTTCATCATGGTGGAAATTCGGGACGCACGTACGCACGCACGCATGTAACACGTGCAAGTGTAAATGTTCTTAATGGCTACACTTTTTGCTAGCTCTTAAGAATGCTGATTAACAATGTGCTATTATGACACTATTAAAAGCACAGAAGTGTGTATGTGTGTGTGTGTACCTGTGTGTATACCTGTGTGTATACCTATACGTGTCCACATTAAAGGCTTCATTTATGTCATAAGTCATGTATTTCAACATAAACTACACAGTCTATTGATCTCTTTAATGATAATGAGAAAATGAATTAGGTGTCACATGGTGCCTTTTCCCCTTTTGAACTCTTAATCTATCTGGAGAGCTGAAGTTGGGTAAAAAAAAAAAAGAAAAGAAAAAAGGTGTCTGTTTAAAAGGTGCACACTATAATTCACACACACAAAAAAAGTCGGTCTCTCAGTAAGCTGTCATCAGAGCAAAAACAGAAACAGCTGGAGGAAATGAGCATGCAAATTAAAAACCAGACTAAGACCTCTCCCTTAGTATGACTTTCAAAGTAAAAAAAATTTTATTTTGTCATAAAATTGTTGACTCCTTCATAACATATCAGCAAACGTGACAAAACAGATCACAAAATCAACCACACACACACACACACATATATATATATATATGTATATATATGTATATATATGTGTGTGTGTGTGTGTGTGTACCAGGGACAAAATATTTTATAATATAATTGGACATGCCAGAACGCTGTTTTTAAAATGGCTACACAGTTAAGTTGTAATTAAATGAGACTAAATGTTTCCAGATGTGAATCTTGGGCTTAGATTTCAGGCAGCACATATTTTGGTGGTGGGGAAAATATGGCAAACAGTTATGATGAATGCAGACCAACCTACAGTACTTGTGGCCGTTCTGCAGTGCCAAAAATGCTTTGTAATGCTGTAATGCTGTAATGCTACTACATTTCCTCAGCTTTATGAGCCTGATATTGTTAATAATGAATTATATCAGGAATAGAACACAGTGGCGCTTGCAGTTATAGGAAAAAAATCAACAATGGGGTGATGTGCTGCGGCCCGACATGAACATGAGTTACTGTTCACCCCGAAGTGATTATTTCTCTATAACAGCATGTCCTGAAGTGATTTCTTCCTCTTATATCAGAGCAGTTTGCCAAATATACAATTATTTAAATTATCGCCAGCACTAATGTCAGAGCTGCTGCTATAGAAAATTCATCAACACCTTCTGACCAATCAGATTGCAGAATTCAGCAGCGCTGTAGTATGATGTTTATTAATACTAAGACTCGATTGCTTCATTTGTAAATATACCACAGAGTAACTAAGGAAATGAGTTTGTGGTCTTTTTTTACCAACAGTTCTACTTTGTAGCATTGTCGTACAAGATAATACTTTCCTACACAATTTTGAAAATTAGTTTTTTTATCTTCACTTCCACCAGTCCTCATTCTTCCGGCTCTTGGCCCTTCTCTCTTCTTACAGCCCGAATATCAGGCTCCAAATATTCCTAATTCTGTCTCGCATCTAATAAATCTTGCACTTAAAGCTGCTGTCAGTATCTCTAATCCTCAACCTCTTCAGTGGATCATCCTCTGTTCATAACTCTTTCTTTCGACATACCTTACAGCACAGACTCCTCTTCTGAGGGTTGTTAACATTCTTCTTTTTGTTGATGTTGGTGTGCTTTTTTTTCTTCTTTTTCCTTGACCTTTGTGCTGTCTTTTAGTAGTGAGACTCGTAATATATACTTTTAGTCTTTCTTCTTGATTGGTATTGTAGCCTGTTTTACATCACCTCACTGAAACACAGTTGGAGAACATAAATCCTCCTCCAATCCTTTGCTCAGGAATTAGTTTTTGGCCCCTATTCGTGGTCTTGTCAGGTCAATTCCCACAGTCTCAGAGAACTCGATTTCCCAGAACACACCACGGCCTACAAGTATGGCCGCCATGGACTGCACCTCCCAACAACGGACTTTGTCACGTTCACATCCACCTGATTTTAATCACACACACCTGAGAATAATCACACTTCACAGTATATAATGACCTCAGTTTCATACGCTCATTTGCGGAGTGATGCTCAGTGTGTTTATACTTGACTTATCAAGCCATTTGCTCTACTTTTTTTTTTTTTTTTTTTTATCTGGTTTGTGATCTTGCTCTCTCCCTGGTTTTTGCTTTCTGGTTTTGCCTTGTTTGTATGGTTTGCACATGAACTATTGCCTGTTTTTGGATTACAACCTTGCCTACTGATTTAGAGTTCTTTGCTGGTGCATTTTACAATAAACTGTCACTACATTTGCATCCATTTCAGCCTACCTTATATGACAGGTCTACATACACTATATAGCCCAACGTTTGTGGATACCTGACTGTAACTCATATTTATTCAGATTTATTCCCCTTTGCTGTTATAATAAGCTCCACTCTTCTGGGAAGGCTTTCCACTAGATGTTGGAGCGAGGCTGTGGGGATTTGTGT